>PVJI01028415.1:0-16542 GCA_004026765.1 Micronycteris hirsuta
AAATATTTCTCTCCAGCCCCTTCTTGCTTGGAAGGTCTCCTTTGAGAAATCTGCTGACAGTCTTATGGGAATTCCTTTGTAGGTAACTGTCTCCTTTTCTCTTGCTGCTTGTAAGATTCTTTCCTTATTCTTAATCTTGGGTAATGTTATTATGATGTGCCTTGGTGTGTTCCTCTTTGGGTCCCGCTTCTTTGGGGTTCTCTGAGCATCTTGGATATCCAGGAAGCCTATTTCCTTTGCCGGATTTGGGAAGTTCTCGTTCATTATCTGTTCAAAAATATGTTCAATTTCTTGGTGTTCCTCTTGTCCTTCTGGCAGCCCTATGATCCGGATGTTGGGTCGTTTACAAATGTCTCTGAGGTTCCTGAGTCCCTCCTCATTTTTTTGAATTCTTGTTTCTTCCTTCTGGTCCTCCCCATTGGTTTGAGTCCCCGCTTCCTTTTTTTCCCTATTGGTTCCCTGTAAATCTTCCTCCATTATCTTTATCATATTCTTCATTTGTTCAATTATTTGCAACCACCTTTCTTCCAGTTTTGTGAGCATCCTGATTACCAGTGTTTTAAATTGGGCATCTGTTAATTTGGCCATCTCTTCGTCCGTTAGTTGTATTTTGTTCTGATCTTTCATTTTGGCCATTTTCATTCTTTTTTATCTCGGTGCACCTGTTGGAGTCTTAGGTGTTTATCGGTGCCTGGTAACCTGGGTCACTTTTTTGTGATGTTTCCTCTGGGGCGGGGCCTGGGAAGGAGCAATGGCATCTGCCATTCACCGCTGCTTCCTATCACCCTCTGCTCTCCAGTTCCCCACTGCCTTTTCCACCAGTCTCGGCCCTGCTGGTTCCCACTGGCCTCTCTGGTTACACTGCCGGCCTGCGAGGTTCACCTGTTGTTCAGGGTCGTGCTTTGGTTAGGCGCTCGTGGGGTGAGTTCCTCTGGGCAAACTGCCTCTCACTCCGCTCCTCCGCTTGGTTCTGCCCCGCTTACCGGCCTGGATGTACGTCCTCCCCAACTTCCTGGGTGTCGGACTTCCCTTCAGTTCGATTCTCTCTGTTCTGGTTGTTTATTTTTCCCTATTGAGTTTGTTGTTTAAACTCTCTGGTTGTGAGCGGCGGCACAGTGCGTCCACCTACACTGCCATCTTGGCGGAAGTCCCACTTTAGAAGCAAGTCTCTTGAGTAACCTCCTTAATTTTCTGTTTGTTTCTTTTTTTTTTCCAGGATGTAATCTTACCTTTTATATATGAAAACAACACTTACAGTTATTCAAAGATATATTCCAGATCAAGTGCTCATTTCACTAGATAAATGATATCCAAACTTTTAGAAAATAGTTGTTGACAAAATACATACTGATAAAATGTTTTTATAGTTTTTTTTATTTATTTTTTATTTTTCACTGGTGTTCAAATATAGTTATCTCCATTTTCCTACCACCACTTTCCCCCACCTTACCCACCCCCACCTTCCACCCTCAATCCTATCACTTTTGGTTTTGTACATGTTCATTTATGACCCTTTCCTTTCCTTCCCATGTTATTTCCCTCTCTCCTTCCCTCTGGTTACTGTCAAAGACAAACAGCATATGATCTGTTTGTTTCTTGATTAAAAAAAAAAGAAAGGTGAAACCAAAAGTCCCGAAAGTTATTGCCAACTCTTCTGGTTAGAATCCCAGCAAGTAGATAGTTAATATTTCCCTTTCATAACAAACTGAATTTCCAAGTCTTGGCTCAAAAGGACCAGCCTTCTAAAACTGCCTATTTTAAGCAGAAAATCATTGAAAAGATCAAACATAGCATTTCCATAGCTACATTGTACATGGTCTAGTGTACGATTTGGTTTTATTTATTTATTTGCAGTGATATCATACTGTCTTTGGAAGACTTCCCTCTTTGAACACAACAAAGCAAGCAAATACCTGTCTATTGAATAACAGCTGTTGCTGTGGAAACAAATTAACACTTTGCTTCCCATAAAATGTTTCACTCCCTCAACAATACTAAGCAAATACTTTATTGATGAGAATAATAGCCTTGGCCACTTCAAGACTTGAAGCAACAAATTTGAATACTAGGAAAAAGATTATAAAAATAAAATAACTATATTTAAAAGTAACTTTCATTTTATTTCTATCCCCCCAAACTTAATAATGAAAGAAAAACTGCTCTTGATTCATCATACCAAAACGAAAAAGTAATAATAAAACTTACCGATTCTTCCCTATATAACAAATGGATTTTGTTTTAAAGTATATATTGCTTTCTAGGTGCATGAAACAATTCCCCCTATAGTGTTATCAAGAAGGTGATTGTGGAAATGCAGACAGCTCACTGCAAAGAATGATCTTTGTGTTGAGAAACCTAAAGAATCTCAGATTCATTGGCTTTAAAATGGCAGCAATAAACCCCACTTCACAGCACTGTCACCAAGACACAAGGGGGCAGAGCATGCAAATAAAATAAGCGGGCTGTCACAACTGCTGCGCAGAATAGGACCCCCAGATTCGTTCCATCAGGGCATTTAGTTTCTAATCAGAAATGACGTAAGCCACTGTGTTGTGACATTAGTGATTTTGTAAGATAAAAAATAAAGTATCTCTTTTTTATACATTTTCCAATAGATTAGTAGGTTTCAATAAACAGAAATAAGAAATCAGGATATAAATGAATAGCTTTTAAAACATTGTGATGGTGCCTCTGAGCAGTTTATGGCTCCAGTTACTGATGCAGTCACTGGTTCTCATTCCTCATGTAATTTATCAAGCAGTATTTCTGTTTGTCATTTAGATATTATCATTTACAGATGGAAAAAAGAAAAATGAGATTACACAAAATGAAATCTGTTAAGAGGGAAATAGTGGTAGTGAGTCTGAGAAGGAAGAAATCCAGTTTACAAAACATAAGATCAAATTGCTGTGGACAGCCTCTTAAATCCAAGGATCAAATCTCATTCTATGCCTTATTCTACTTTTTGGCAGCATTTGACCAAGCTTACCCCTCCTCCTCTGAGAAAAACTTCCTTTTATTTTTTAAGATTTTATTTATTTATTTTTAGAGAGAGGAGAGGGAAGGGAGAAAGAGCAATGTATGGTTGCCTCTCACATGGCCCTCACTGGGGACCTGGTCTGCAACCCAGGCATGTGCCCTGACTGGGAATTGAACCGGGACCTTTTTGATTCCCAGCCTGCGCTCAATCCACTGAGCTACACCAGCCGGGCAAAACTTTCTTTGTCTGGTTCCCAGGACACCACACTCCCCTAGTTTTCTTCCTGCTTCCCTAGCTGCCCTTCCTCGGTCTCTTTTGCAGGTCGTTCCTCTTCTCCCTAACCTTTTATTCATGGAACATCTTGAGGTTCAGTCCCTAAATTGACCTCATTTCTCTCTACACTCACTCCCCTAATGGTCTCATTTTTCCCCATGGCTCTAAATAGACCTCCATGCAATGACTCCTGAACATACAGTTCCTGCCCAGACCGCCATCTTTAACTCCACACTCTGTGACCCAAAATCCTAATACCATATCCCCTGGGCATCTTCAACTTAACATGTCCAAAATCTACCAAAGCTTCCCCTATAAAGTCAGGCTTCCTGATTTCTAATTATAGCAACTTTATCCCTTCAGTTGTTAAAAACAAAAAAATGGTCATCATTGCCATTTCTTTCCCTCACACCCCACACCCAGTCCATTAGCAAAACTGGTCAACTCTTCCTTCACAACAGAAGCAGATACAATGAACTTCTACTTCCAGGAAGATGAAGCAGACATATTTTCCCTATTGTTTCTTTCATTCACAACTAAAATCCCTGGAGATTATCTATGAAATAAACAGAAGATTCAGAAAGATGAAGAGAAGAGGCAGACCAACAAGAGAACTTGGAACCCAAGGAATGACACAATGGTGAGTTATGTGAGTTTTCTTTTGGCCTCATTCGTGTCACATTGGGAGCCAGAGGAGCTGATAACCAGGAAATGGCTACGGACACCACCAACAAAAGCGTGGTCTATCTACACAAAGCACCAGGAAAGAGGCAACATATCAAGACACAAAACATTTATATAATAACTGTTCAACTGCAAATGCCACAGAAGAAAATTTCAACGTCAGAGTGGAGGGTCTAGATTCTACCATTATCAGACCATAATGAACATTTCAGGCCCCCCAAACAGGGGTGGTGTCAGAGAAGATATTTTCATCACCACCAGGGGACACTGTTCAGTCCCTGTCCCATGATGTTAGTGGAGATAAAAAAGGCAGCAATGAGAAGTGCCAACAGTCACAGACAAAAATAAGGCCCCATCAAAATTATTTATCCAAAGGAGCAAGTAAGGGGCCACATAGCAAGTCAGGAAACTTAGAAAATAACCACTCTATAACAGTTAAACAGTACAGAAAAAACATTGGCCCTCAATTGCACTCTGATCAGCAAAGACCAAGAGGGGAGACTAGACTGCAACAAGCTGCAGTCTTGACAGGCTGTAACCAGTTGCCCCTGTCACCCTCCACTACCACCACAGCACAGGCACACAGGAATATGGCAGAGAAAGCTGAATAAGGAGTCAGGACTTTCATCTCTCAAGGAGTAATAAAGCCACAATTCAAAGAAACAGTAGAGACCATGTGGGGAGCCTGGTTTTCCACCCTCTAAAGTGGAAATGAGATATCCCTCCGCCAGAGGAGGCTTAGCAGAGTCAAAATTTCCACCACCACCCAGTAGTAATGAGGCCACCTCTGAATGCCCACCATATCAGTGGAAGCCAAGTTAGAAGCTACAATGATCCAAACCTGATCCTTCTTACCGGGATGGTATCACTGGAACCATAGTAGGAAGCCAGAAATCTCATTACTACCCAGCAGTACAAAGAAGAGCTCCTCCTCATGTCAACACAGACCAAGTAAGAAACCTGGAATTCCAGTCCTACCTGAAATTTACTGATGCAATGTCCACTCTTCCCAAGATCAGTATCAAAAAAACAGAAACACAACAGAAGATCCAGAGTCTCAGTACAGTACTCCCAGATCTCAGATTTTAATTTAAAAAAAAACAACTGACTATTCATATGAGGAAAATTTCAACTTAAATGAAAAAGATCATACAACAGATGCCAACAGATAGAGTAGAGGTGTTAGTATTACTTAACCAAAACTGTAAATAAGCCATGACAAAATTTCTCAAAGGGGTAAAGAAAGAAATATTTGAATGAAATTGAAAGAAAAAAAAGGTCTCAGCACATAAATAGAAGATATAAAGAAAAACCTGAGACTTTCTGCCTAGATGGAGGCATAGGTACATACACTTTGCCTTCTCACACAACCAAAAGACGGACAATGACAAATTTAAAAACAAAAAATAACCAGAACGGCCAGAAAATTGAACTGTATGGAAGCCAACAATCAAGGAGTTAAAGAAGAAACATTCATCCAGACCAGTAGGAGGGGCAGAAATAGGCAGTCGTGGTGGAGAGCACTCATGGCAAGGCAACATCAGAAGGACTAGGGAGGGCGAGGTGGCAGTTGGTGGAGAAGATAAGGGAGTGGCTAATGGACTGGCAGTCCTACATTTATGTGAGGATAAGCTGGGAGGAACAACTGGGGAGCGAGACAGACTGCACAACCCAGGGTTCCAGTGATGGGAAATAAAGCCTCAAAACCTCTGACTGAAAAAACTGTGGGGGTTGCAGTGGCACGAGAAACTCCCAGCTTCACAAGAGAGTTTATTGCAGAGACCCACAGGGTCCTGGAATGTACACAAATCCACCCACCTTGGAATCAGCACCAGAGGGGCCCACATTTGCTTGTGGGTAGCAGAGGATGTGACTGAAAGCTGACTAGAGCAGAGCAAGTGACACTGCTCCCTTGTGGACCCCTCCCCTATATACAATATCACAATGTAGCAATGTTGATTGCCCTGCCCTGGTGAATATCTGTTGGGGACCACTTGATGTGGTTTTGGAGATTGTAGCCCTGCAAGAGAAAGCTTTGAAAGGGGCTGGTAAGTCTCCCTGGAAAACCAGGTCATAATGCAGGTGGTTGGCATGACTCAATTCTAACACTAAGGATCCCATGGGAATCAGGCCTGAAATGTACATTTTTGTTCTCTGAAGCCAGTTCTGCTCAGTGATAAGACCTGTTAGTATAACCCAAACTCTTTTTTTTTTTACTTTATTGTTGTTCAATTACAGTTGTCTTCATACTCTCCCCTCCCCCTCCAATCCCACCTCCCTTCCCTGCCTCCCTCCCAACCCTTGGTTCTGTCCATGTGTCCTCTATAGTGGTTCCTGAAAACCCCTCTCCCCATTGTCCCCTCCCCCTCCCCCCGGCTATTGTTAGACTGTTCTTAATTTCAATGTCTCTGGTTAAGTTTTGCTTGCTTTTTGCTTTTGTTGATTATGTTCCGGTTAAAGGTGAGATCATATGGTATTTGTCCCAAACTCTTGAGTTCAAAGAATAAGGAGTGAAACACCCTACTTCAAGATGTACTTCTTTACAACCATCTGGTGCCTGCATGTCTCACAGATGCCAACCTGAAAAGATTTCTGTGTTTCTTTAATTGTTATCTATAGATAGTGTTAGTTTTTTATGACTGTAGCCCATCGGATATTAATTGATAAGCTATGCAAGTGTGCTGTGTCCCCCTGAACTTCCCAGCCCTAATAAAAGCCATGTAGGAGAAGGGCTCAAAGCATTCTCTGCTAGAGGGAATCTCCACCCCTTTTCCCACCAGAGCAACAAGATTGCAGCTGGGACAACTTATTATTTTCATCTATGGCAGCCCAGGGGGAACTTGCTAGATGAAGTCCCCCTCAAATACCTAAGGCTCCACCACTTACTATGTAATAGGCAAGCTAAGACAAAAAAATATGGCCCCAATTAAAGAAGAAATCAAAGCTCCAGAGAAAATACAACTAAGCAAAGAAGAGAGAGCCAACCTACCAGATACAGAGTTCAAAACACTGGTAATCAGGATGCTCACAGAAATGGTTGAGTATGGTCACAAAATAGAGAAAAAAGGGAAGGTTATGAAAAGTGAAATAAAGGGAACCAACAGTGACAGGAAGGAAATCGGTACTCAAATCAATGGTTTGGAGCAGAAGGAAGAAATAAACATTCAACCAGAAAAGAATGAAGAAACAATAATTCAAAAAAATGAGGAGAGGCTTAGAACCTCCAGAACAACTTTAAATGTTCCAACATCTGAATCATAGGGGTGCCAGAAGGAGAAGAGAAAGAGCAAGGAATTGAAAGCTTATTTGAACAAATACTAAAGGAGAACTTCCCCAATCTGGTGAAGGAAATAGACTTCTAGGAAGCCCAGGAAGCCCAGAAAGTCCCACAAAAGTTGGACCCAAGGAAGCACACACCAAAGCTCATCATAATTACATTATCCAAGATTAAAGATAAGGAGAGAATCTTAAAAGCAGCCAGAGAAAGGGAAATATTTACCTACAAAGTAGCTCCCATAAGACTATCAGCTGATTTCTCAAAAGTAACTTTGTAGGCATGAAGGGACTGGAAAGAAGTATTTGAAGTCATGAAAGCAGGGACCTATATCCAAGATTACTCTCTCCAGTAAAACTGTCATTTAGAATGGGAGAGCAAATAAAGTGCTTCCCAGATAAGGTCAAGTTAAAGGAGTTCATCATCACCAAGCCCTTATTATATAAAATGTTAAAGGGACATATTTAAGAAAAAGAAGAAGATAAAAAATACAAACAGTAAAAGGACAACAAACTCACAACTATCAACAGCCAAATCTAAAAACAAAACAAAACAAAAAAACTAAACAAACAATTAGAACAGGAATAGATTCACAGAAATAGAGATCACATGGAGAGTTATCGGCAGAGAGGGAGACAGGGGAGAATGGAGGAAAAGGTACAGGGAATAAGAAGTATAAATGGTAGGTACAAAACAGATAGGGCAAGGTTAAGAATAGTATGGGAAATGGAGAAGCCTAAGAATTTATATGTATGACCCATGAACATGAACTAAGGTGGGGGAGGTACAGAACAGAGGGGAATAAAGAGGAGGAAAAAATTGGGACAACTGTAAAAACATAATCAATAAAATATATTAAAAAAAACAAAGGAAATTTTAGAAACAAACAAATATAATAAATAAAAATAAAAACTCATTTGATGTTCTGAACAGTGGTTAGGAGTAGAGAAAGATATACTCAAAAATAGTAGATAAATAAGAATAAAATGGAATTTGAAATAAATTAAGTAACTTATTACAACAAGGGAAAAACACAGAGAATTAAATGAAAAACAAAGAGAAAATAAATTTAAAATGGCAGGGTTAAGTCCTAACATATCAATAATGACATTAGATATAAATGATATAAATACATAATTAAAGAACAGCTTTTGCTTTAATATACACTTGCCTAACAAGAGAGTATCAAACTACATAAGGAAAAAATTGATAAAACTGAAGGTAGGAAATAAAGAATCCACTATCATAGTTGGAGACTTCAATACCTCTCTAGAAGAAATAGACAGATCCAACAGGAAGAAAATCAGTTAAGAACATAGCCTGACTCAGTAACAGCTACAATCAACTACATGTAACTGACTTAACCCAAGAAGAGCAGAATACACATTTTTCACAAGCTCACAAGGAATATTCACTAAGGTAGACCACTTTCTGGGCCATAAAGTACACTTTAACAAATTTAAAAGATCAGAGATCAGACAATGTCTGTTCTCAGACTACAAACGAGTTAAATTAGAAATCAATTGCAAAAAGATAACTGGAAAATCCAAAAATATGTGGAGTTAAAAAACACATTTCTATATAACATTTGGGTCAAAGAAGAAATATCAAGATATATTTAAAAATATTTTCAACTAAATGAAAATGAAAACTTATCCAAATATGTGGAATGCAAGGAAAGCAGTGCTTAGAGGAAAATTTATTTGCTTTAGAGGAAAAAAGTACTGCATGTATATATTGGGAAAAAGGAACAATCTAATATCACTAATCTAAGTTTCTACCTTAAGAACCTAGAAAAGGTAGAGTACATCAAATGCAAAGTGAACATAAGTCAAAACATTATATTAGAGCAAAAATCATTGAATTTTAAAATAGAAGATAGAGAAAATCAACAAAATGGAAAGAGCCTTTTTAAATGATCAATAAAATTTACCAGCCTCTAACCAAACTGAATACAAAAAAGAAATGACATGAATTAGTAATATTAGATTGAGAGAAGAGGAGGGTATAAGGAAACTAAATGTAATGGAAAATATGAAACATTAAAAATAAATAAGTAAATACAAAAAAATGAAAGGACATGATATCACTATGTGTGATTAAAAAGGTATTATGGAATACTATGCAATTCTCTATGCCCATGTATTTGATAATGTAGATAAAATGGACTAAATCCTTGAGAGACACAATCTACCAAAACTAAGACAAGAAGAAATAGACAATGTAAATATAGGCCTATATCTACTAAATAAACAAAATCTATTGTTAATAACCTTCTTAAATAAAATGTTCCAGGTCTAGATTGGTTGACTGGTGAATTATACCAAAGATTTAGGAGACTACA
Organism: Micronycteris hirsuta; assembly: GCA_004026765.1. Classification (NCBI taxonomy): domain Eukaryota; kingdom Metazoa; phylum Chordata; class Mammalia; order Chiroptera; family Phyllostomidae; genus Micronycteris; species Micronycteris hirsuta. The sequence goes on from PVJI01028415.1 coordinate 9,556, forward strand.
CTAATTCCCTATAATATTTTAGAGGTAAGAATCAGAGGAAAGAATTATACACCATAATTAAGTGGGATTTGTCCTGGATATACAAGGGTGGTTCAATATTTTTTAAAAAATCAATTAATATAACTGTGACATCAACAGGCTATAAAAGAAAAATCACATGATCATATCAACACATGTAAAAAAAACTTCTGGCAAAGTCCAAGAACACCTATTTATAATTTAAAAAAATGCAGGCAAGTAGAAATACAAGGAAATTCCTTAAAATTGGTAATGCATACATACAAAAACACTACACCTAATTACATACTAAATAGTAAGAAACTCATAGCTTTTCCACTAAGATCAGGAGCAAGGCAAGGATATACCCTATTATCATTTTTTTAATATCACACAGTAGTCTTTGCTAATGCAATTAGACAAGAAAAGGAAATAAAGTTTATATAGATTATGAAAAAAATAAAACTTTGTTCATTTGATGACATGATCATCTATGTAGAAAAATCTCTAAAAATCAGTGCAAAAACTCAGGGAACTAATAATTCCCTGAGTTGTAGGATACAAGATTAATATACAAAAATCAATCCATTTTCTATAGACCAGCAATGAAAATTAGAATTTTAAATAAAAAACACAGTACCTTTTACATTAGCACCCCCCATAAAATAGAATATTTAGGTCTAAATCTACAAAATATGTAAAAATGTACATGAGGAAAACTACCAAACTCTGATGAACAAAACAAAGAACTAAGTAAATGGAGAGATTTTCCAAGTTAATGAGTAGAAAGATTTGATATTTCCAAGATGTCACTTCTTCATAATTTGATCTATAGATTCAATACAGTCTCAATAATCAAAAGCTAAGCAAGTTGTTTTGTGGATATCAACAAACTGATTCTGAAGTTTATAAGAAAACCCAGAATAGCCAACATAATATGAAAGGACAAGAACAAGGTTGGAAGACTGATACTGCCTGACTTCAAGACTACTATAAAGCTGCAGTTACCAAGACAATATGGTATTGACAAAATAATACACATATGTACATCAATTGAATATAATAGAGAGCCTATATGTGTGTGTGTGTGTGTGTGTATTCAACTGATCTTTGACAAAGGAGCAAAGAATATAAAATGGGGCAAAGAAAATGGTGCTAGAAGAGGTAGGCATCAGCATGCAATAAACTAATCTAGATTCAAACCTGATACGCTTCACAAACATTAACTCAAAATGGATCACAGACTGAAAAGTAAAACACAAAACTAAAAACTCCTACAAAATAATATAGCAGAAAACCTGGATATCTGTGGGTATGATGATGACTTTTTAGATACAACACTAAAATAACAGTCCATGAAAGAAATAATTGATAAGTTGGGATTTATTAAAATCAGAAACTTCTCTGCAAAGGACAATGTTAAAGACAATACGAATACAAGCTACAGGCAGAGATAAAATATTTGCAAACATACATCTGATAAAAAATATTATCCAAAATATGCAAAGAACCCTTAAAACCCCAAAATAAGAAAACAGACAGCCCAATTAAAAAATGGGTCAGACACTGAATGACACCCCAGATCAAATGGACTGAACTTATATACAGAAGATCTTACCCCAAAGAAGCAAAATGTACATTCTTTTCAAATGCACATGGAATATTCTCAAGGTGAACCACATGATAGGACACAAAACAAGCCTCAACAAATTCAAGAAAATTGAAATTATATCAAGCATTTTCTCAGACCACAAAGGCTTGAAACTAGAAACCAACCTCATGGAAAAAATTCAAAAATGTTTAAACTCATGAAGACTGAATAGCATGCTATTAAACAATGAATAGGTTAACAACAAGATCATGAAGAAATTTTAAAAGTTTCTGGAAACAAATGAAAATGACCCAATGCCCAAAATCTATGGGACAGAGTGAAGGCAGTCCTGAGAGGGAAGTTCATAGCAACACAGGGCTATATAAAAAAGATAGAAAATTTCAAATAACAACCAAATCTTACATCTACAAGAACTAGAGGAACAACAACAAACAAAGCCAGAGTAAACAGAAGGAAAGAAACAATCAAGATCAGAGCAGAATTAAATGACATACTGGGCTGTCAAACTCATTTTCACCAGGGGCCACATCAGCCTTGTGGTTGCCTTCAAAGGGCTGAAATAATTTTAGGACTGTATAAATGTAATTACTCCTTAACTGTTAAGGAGTTGAAATTACATTTGGCCCTTTGAAGGCAACTGTGAGGCTGATGTGGCCCCCAGTGAAAATGAGTTTAACACCCCTGACATGAAGACTAAAAGAACAATTCAAAGGATCAATAAATCCAGGAACTGGTTCTTTGCAAATAGAAACAAAATCAACAAGCCTTTAACCAGATTCATCAAAGAAAAAAGAGAGAGGACCCAAATAAATAAAATCTGAAACAAAAGAGGAAAAATTACAACTGACACCACAGAAATAAAAGGGATTGTAAGAAATTACTACAAACAAGTATATGCCAAGAAACTTGAAAACCTGAGCAAAATGGACAAATATCTGGAAACATATAACCTTCCCAAACTAGATTAAGAAGCAGCAGAAAGCCTGAAAAGACAAATAACAGCTAGTGAAATTGAAGCAGTAATCAAAAAATTCCTGGCACACAAAAGTCCTGGACTGGCAGGCTTCACAAGAGAATTTCACCAAACATTTAGGGAAGAGTTTATCCCTATCTTTCTCAAACTATTCCAAAAAATTAAAGAAAAGGGAAGACTACCAATCTTTTTTTATGAGGCCAGCATCATCCTGACTTCAAAACACAACAAAAAAATAAAACTATAGGCCAATATTGTCGATGACTATAGATACTAAAAGTGTCAACAAAACATTGGCAAACCACATCCAGGAATACATTAAAAAGATCATACACCATGATCAAGTGGGATCATCCCAGGGATGCAAGGATGGTACAATATTCACAAATCAATAAATGTAAAACAAAAGGAAAGACAAAAATCACATGGTGATATCAATAGATGTAGAAAAAACATTTGATAAGGTACAATACCAATTTATGATAAAAACACTCAGCAAAGTGGAAGTAGAGGGAGCATACTTCAATATAATAAAGAGCATGCACAAGAAATCTGCAGCCAATATCGTACTCAATGGGCAAAAACTAAAAGCTTTTCCCCTAAGATCAGGAAGAAGACAAGGATGTCCACTTTCACCACTTATATTCAATGTAGTATTGGAAGTTCTAGCCAGAGTGATCAGAGAAGAGAAAAAAAATAAAATAAAAGGCATCCAAATTGGAAAGGAGGAAGTAAAACTGTCATTGTTTGAAGATGACATGATAGTGTATATAGAAAACCCCATAGACGCCATCAAAAAACAACTTGACCTAATAAGTAAATTTGGCAAAAAACTGGGATACAAAGTCAGTACTCAGAAATCGAAGCCATTTTGTACACCAAGAATGAAATACCAGAAACATAAACTTGGGGGAAAATCCCATTTGCTACAGCAACAAGAAAAATAAAGTACCTAGGAATAAACCTAACCAAGGAGGTAACTGAGCTATACTCAGAAAATTACAGAACAGTGAAGAAGGAAATTAAGGAAGACACATATAAATGGAAGCATATACTGCTTCATAAAGGGGAAGAATTAACATCATCCAAATGTCCATACCACCCAATTCAATGTAAAGGTTCAACACAATCTCTATTAAAATACCGATGACATATTTCATGGATATAGAACAAATATTTTAAAAATTTATATGGAACCATAAATGACCCTGAATAGCCTCTGCAATTTTTTTTTATTTTTTTTATTTTTTAAAGATTTATTTTTTATTTTTATTTATTTTTAGAGAGAGGGGAAGGGAGGGAGACAGAAAGGGAGAGAAACAGCAATGTATGGTTGTCTCTCACATGGCCCTCACGGGGACCTGGCCCGCAACCCAGGCATGTGCCCTGACGGGGAATCGAACCGGGACCCTCTGGTTCCCAGTCCACACTCAATCCACTGAGCTACACCAGCCAGAGCAGCCTCTGCAATTTTGAGAAAGAAGAACAAAATAAAAGGAATCATAATACCTGATAACAAACTATATTTAAAGGCCATCCTAATCAAAACAATCTTATACTGACATAAGAATAGAAACATAGATCAATGGAAAATAATAGAGAGTCTAGAAATTAACTCATGTCTCTATGGTCAATAAATATTTGACAAAGAGGGCAAGAGCATAAAATGGAGTAAAAATAGCCTGTTCTTCAAATGGTGTTGGGACATCTGGACTAGTACAAGCAAAAAAAAAAAAAGAAAAAAAAAGAAAAGAAAGAAACTAGGTCACCAACTTACACCATACACCAAAATAAGCTTAAGATGGATAAAAGACTTAAATATAAGTTTTGACACCATAAAATTCCTAGAGAAGAATACAGGCAGGAGAATTTCCAATATCCCATACAGAAACACTTTCACCAATACATCCCCCAGGGCAAGGAATATAAAGGAAAGAATAAACAAATGAGACTACATCAAACTAAAAAGCTTCTGCAGAGCTAAAGAAAACATTAGCAAAATGAAAAGGTAACCAACTATATGGGAAAATATATTTGCCAATGATACCTCAGACAAGGGCTTAATCTCCAAAATATATAAAGAACTCACATGACTCCACAGCAGGAAAACACACCATCCAACTAAAACTCTGGACAAAGGTGGGTCCCTGGTAGGGGGTGTGGGAGAGGCAACCATATATTGATATTTCTCTCCCACTCTTCTCCCTCCCTTCTCCTCTCTCTAAAAGTAAATAAATAAAATATTTAAAAAGAAGAAGAAAAAAATGGGCAAAGGACCTGAACAGACACTTTTCCCAGGAGGACACACAGACGGCCCAGAGACATATGAAAGGTTGCTCAACATCACTAGCCATCAGAGAGATGCAAATTAAAACCACAGTGAGGAATCACCTCACACCTTCCAAAATGGCTATTGTTAATAAATCAGCAAACAAAAGCCAGCAAAGATGTGGCGAAAAGGGAACCCTACTGCAATGTTGATGGGAACGCAGACTGGTGCAACCACAGTGGAAAACTGTATGGAATTTCCTCAAAAAACTGAAAACAGAACTGCCTTTTGACTCAGTGATTCCACTCATGGGATTATATACTAAGAATCCTGAAACACCAATTCAAAAGAACCTATGCTCCCCAATGTTCATCGCAGCACAACTTACAATAGCCAAGTATTGGAAACATCCTAAGTGCTGATCAGTAAAGGAGTGGATCAAAAAACTGCTACATTTGCACAATGGAGTACTACTCAAAGGAAGAAAGAAAGAACTCCTACCCTTCAGGAAAGCATAGATGGAACTGGAGAGCATTATACTAAGTGGAATAAGCCAGGTGGTAAAAGACAAATACCATATGATCTCACCTATAAGTAGAACCCAACCAACAAAACAACCAAGCCAAATAGAACTAAAGACATGGAAATAAAGTACAAACTGACAGTAACTGGAGAAGATGAGGGCGGGGGATAGTGAGGGAAAGAAGGGAAAGGGTCAAGTCAAGGAACATGTATAATAGACCCATGATCAAGGACAAGGGCTGGAGCTTGACAGTGGTTGCCAGGGTGGGGCAGGAAAGGGTAGAGCAATGGTGATGGGGGGAATACTGGGACTACTGTAAATGAACTATAATAAAAAAAAGTAATGGACCAAATATCTTAACAGTCATCTCCCCAAGAAGATATAAATAAAGATGTTACATAAGCATATGAAAAGATGTTCCACATCATATGACATCAGGGATGATCCTGCAGTCACTCACCTTGGTATTCACCTGAAGGAATTGTAAATTTGTGAACTTGAGTCCACACAAAAACCTACACACATATGTTTATAGCAGCTTCGTTCTTGACAAAACTTGAAAGCAACCAAGTTGTACTTTATTAGGTGAATGGTAAATAAGCTGTGGTACAACGAGCCAATGGGATATTATTCAGTGCCAAAAAAGAAACAAGCTAACAAGTCATGAGAAGACAAGGAGAAAACTTAAATGCATATCTGAAAAGGCAAAATACTGTATGATTCCCTCAACATGACATTCTGGAAAAGGCAAAACTATGGAGACAGTAAAAAGTACAGTCATTGCCAGATGTTAAGGTGGAGGTAAGGTCTAAATAGGCAGAGCACAGAGGATTTTTAGGATGCTGAAACTACTCTCTATGATATTGTAATAATGCAACACACAATGCCAACAGTGTGCCTTAAGGTAAAATACAATCTTTGGGTGATTGTAATGTGTCAATGTAAGTTCATCAGTTATAACAAATGTACCAGTCTGGCTTGGGATTGAGAGTGGGGGAGACCTGCATGTGTGGTGGCAGGAGATAAATGAGAAATCTCTGTACCTCCCTCTCCATTTTTCTGTGAGTCTAAAACTACTTTTAAAAAATTATCTTAAAATTTTAAAAAAGGGAGAACCTTAGCAGATGTGACTTTTTTAAAAAATTCATCTAACTGTATGTTGTCTGTAAGACACTCCAAATATAGGAACATTGAAAGTTTTAGAGAAGAAAGATAGCGGCGGAGAAGGGAGAAGCGTGATCGCTATCCTCCGGCCCACTGGCAGGATATCGGGCCGATTTTCTGAGGAGCAGAGCGATCACCCAGCTGTATTCCGGTGTGGGGGAAGATTGGAAACCAAGACTGTGCATAAAACTGAAAGATCAGCCGGTAGGGAGACTGCTTCGGAGGGAAGGGGTCACTCGAGCCTCACGGAGAGCCGGGAGGTCTGCGGATCCAGTAGCAGCAGCTTCCCGGTTTGCTCCAGGTTCCGTGGGAGGGAGCTGGATTGGGGTGTGTGAGTTGCCAAGGCAGACGCATGCGTCTGTTGGAAGAGCCTTGGTCCCCAGCAGTCCGGAGGTCGGTGCTTACCTGGGGACTGATTTGCAGAGGCTGGTGTTCCCAGCAGGAAGAAT
>PVJI01028416.1:0-16536 GCA_004026765.1 Micronycteris hirsuta
CGGATCCCTGCGTGAGCCTCCACACGTAGCCGCAGACAGTTCCCTAAAAAGGCCGGCGCTGAGCAAACAAACCCAGACGAGCGGCAGAGAAGCCGAGCGGCGGCGACCGCAAGGCCGCACGCAGCGGCGCGCCGGGTCAGCTGCGGCCAATAGTCGGGGCGCGGCGCGGCCCGCCCTGTCGCCTCCCACTCGGGAGCCTATAATTCGCCCGCAGTGCCCGGAGCGCCTCCGCGACGGCCTGATTCCGGGTGCGGGCTCGCTGCGCGCACTCAGCTCGCTAGCTCCAGCCGCAATCTTCGTCTGGGGCGGAACCAGGGGGCTCTGCGGCTTCTCGCGAGAAGTTCTCAGCTGCCGGGTCTTGCGGGTGCCCTAGCCCGCGCGGGCCCTCGAGGGGCCGAAGATGGGGGTGTGCATAGCGAAGCCTCAGTTCCTATGGCTGGTCCTGGTCATCCAGCTCTGGAAACACTGCTTAGGTGCAGACCTGGAGAAGCCCTCCAGCATCCCCACAGGTGAGCACTCCCGCGACCCGCCCCCCTCCCGTGAGGCTCTTCCTAGGGGGCAGTTCGTTCATCCTTTAGCCTCTGGCTCGGGGCTTCCCAGGTGAGTAGGTGGGGAGCTCTCCCCCGCCCCCGCATCGCAGAGGTGAGTGCAGACTTGACGATCCCCAGGCCCGCTGATGGGAATGGGGTGAACTGCCTCTCCGCCCCAGGACCACAGTGCTGGTCCCCAAGGGACTGGGAGCGCTGGCGCTCCCGGGCTCTGGAGCTCTCTGTAACCTGACAGCGCAGGAGTTTTCCTGCTGCACAAGTTCGGGTTCCCGTTTGGTCATGAGGGCACTGGGTACCAACACTTTTACTGCAACTCTCCTTTCTCCTCCTTGAGTTGGCATGATTTATCCGTGTTGGATGAGGCAGTACTCTTTCTGCGACCTAAACACGGGGCTCAGTGTACTTTCTGATTGATGGTGACACATTCCTTCCAAGCACCCCAGGAAGCAGCCGGTAACACCTAACTCTTGCCAAAAACAACGCTCAAAACCTTGGTTGTTTTCAGTAAGGCTGCCTAGTTACCCAATACCTTTAGGCAGCAGCTTTCCTCCTTGGGGATTTAGAAGGGAAACTGTGGACACACAGATTCTTCCCTTGGCCACTCTTTTCCTGAACCTGGTGTCGGTTCTTGTTTTCAGAAGCTGGAACTGCAGTTAATAGTCTAGTCAAGTTCATGTAAAACAAAACTTTTTACATTTAGCTGGATTAAAGACAGTCTCACCACATGTTTGTCTAAAACATATTTTGCTGCCATTTGTCACATATGAGGTGTCCTTGGAGTTTTCCATTTTTGTGTTTTAACTCTGCTCAACTATCTGAAATTATGTCTTGCATATAAATGCCCTACTATACATTTTTTAAAAAAATTAGGATCATTTGGCATTTTTTTGTAAGTACATAGGGCACTTTTCTGCTTGAATTTTGCTTAACACAGACACAAATTTCTATTTCAGGCTTAAACTCCAAAGTTGACCTTTTGGTGTAGAGTTTAGCTAATCCATGTAACAATAGCTTTGTCTGTATCTTCAAGCGTTTCAGAAAACTTCAGTGGCTAAGCTGCCCCTCTTTCTACATTCCTACTTTGTTAGCTTGAGAAACCAGCATTCAGATGGATTTCTATCAGTTAATACAATGCTTTTTCTTTCTTTCAGATATGTGTGATGATTTTCAAATGAACTTCTTTCTTAAAAATATTTATTCATTATAGAGAGGGAGAGCGAAAGAGAAGCATACATTTGTTGTTCCAATTATTTATGCATTCATTTGTTGCTTCTTGTGTGTGCCCTCCCTCACCATGGATGGAACCTGCAACCTTGCTTGGAGTATTGGGAGGATGCTCTAACCAACTGAACTACCTGGCCAGGGCTGAAATGGATTTCTGAACCCTGTGTGGTTTTTTTAAAATGTGAATGATTTTTTTCATAACTTTAAATTTTTCTTTTAGTGTAATAGGTAGAACATGGACAAGTAAATAAATGCCTTCCCACAAACTTGGAAATGGAGACATTAAAAAAAATTCACCAGAAAAATGACTTTCTTTGCTAAACACCCAAGGAATCTTAGTGGGAAATAAAATAACCTCTAACGGCTTTGCACTTTTAGAGGAACCTCTTCAGCCTTTGTCTATTTTATTTCACTTAATCACCAACACCCTTTACTTTTTATAGAAGGCATTTCTTCCTTGCTGCTTTTAAGTTTATAGGCCAAGTCATCTTTCCCTCCCCTCTTTGGCTTTTGAGTTTCATGGAACTGGACAATAAAGTTTTAATGGACTGTAACATCAGGAAAGGGAATTTCAATGTGAATGATTTCCTTAGAAAATGACTACATAAAGCCTTCTGCTGAAATCTGAGGACTAGCTGCTTTTGGTGGTTAGGCACGGGGAAATCAGTTATCACCTAAATGCAGGAAAAATATTAATTTGTAATAGGTAGAGTGAGCAGTAGCCAGTTTGATAATGAATTTTTGTGTAGGTAGATGTGATAAGCTAATATAGATGGTACGCTGCTTGATAACACTGCTAAAATCCTGGATATATTCTTTCTCCCTAAAATACTTCAAGTGAAAACTACTAAATTGGACATTTTTATTTATCTATGTATTGGGTTGGCCAAAAAGTCTGTTACTCTAGTAGTGCTTAGTTGTCTTTAACTTCATTTGGAACAATTTTGTTAGATCATATTGTGACAGCTGTTACATTGGCGTGCATTTAAAAAATATTTAGTCAAAACCGGTAAATTTTTGCATACCCATTTTAATATTGAAGGTGGAAGAAGATATGCAACATTTTGGTGTATTATGCTTTATTATTCCAAGAAAGGTAAAAACACAATCGGAACACAAAAAAAGATTTGTGCAGTGTATGGAGAAGGTGTTGTGACTGATCAAATATGCCAAAAGTGGTTTTCGAAGTTTCTTGGTACTATTGATATTTTGGCCAAATAATTCTTTGTTATGGGGCTGTCTTATGCATTTGAAAATGTTTAGCAACACCCCTGGCCTCTACCCACTAAGATGCCAGGAGCACCCTCCTCCAGGTATGAGAATGAAAACTGTCTCAAAATGAAACTTGGCCAAATGTGACCTGAGGGGTTGAAAATGACTGGAATAGACAAATCTATGTGTATTTGAAGCAATGTAGCTTATCGTGTTACTGGAATGATAATAGCAACACTTTTTTGAAAGCAAATATTTATAGTGATTTTCTATTTTTTCACTGTAGCGGGGAATGTGCTAGTTGAATTACATTCATCAGAATTTGGAATATAGTTCTTTCCTAGCTTTGGCGCTGTGCATTGATCAGAGTTGAGGACATTGCTTTTTATTATATTCACTGAGCATTCTGCTGTGTGCTGTTTTTATTTCTTTTTGGTTGCCACTTTGTTCTTAGCATGGAAAAAATCTAAAGATTCTGGTGAAAAACAGTAATTTTTCTCCTAAAATTATTTACATGAATTTTACCTTAAAATTATATCCCCATGGGAGCTTTCATGGCAACACCCTCCTAATGAGTGCCAGAAAATTAGGTTCATACCTTGGTTTATCTTTCCTGCACTTTTCTACCCTTCAGATGAGAGGAGAGGAGTGACTGCCCAGCATTTGCAACCAGGCCTCCAGACCGGAATCAACATTTCTGTGTGTTTTCTAAGGCACCTTTATTATTTCGTAATACAAATTGGGCAGAAACCAAGTTCTGGGCAAAAATGGAGGAAATGGTTTCAGATGTTTCTGTCAAGACCAGTATTTTTCAACCGTGTTCATTTACAAACTCTTTAATTTACTCTGGCACATTCAAGGAGGAAAGGAGAGGTTTGTCCCTATCTGCTGGTACAAACCGGCAATTTATGGGGTGGAGAGAAAGACCAAGGTCCTGGAGAAACCTCTGGAAGGAAGAGAGAGAGTCTGTCCTCTGTGCACTTTCTCTGTCTTGGGCTCCAGTCACACACGTCCTACTATCCTTAAACAGACTGTGCCTTTTATGTCATAGTAGAAACACAGGCATAGGAAACAGCTCTGGACAGTGTTAGGATAGGAAATGAAAATTAAATTGAGATACCCTACTCTCCCCATCATATTGGCTAAAGCATTTTAAAATGAACTCTGATTGTACTAAATGTTGTGGGGATGAAAACTTTCAGACTGTTAATCAGAGAACAACATCTTTGGAGAACAGTTTAGTAACGTCTAGTGGCACTGAGAATCTGCGTATCCTACAATCCTGCTGTACAGTCAGCCCTCCGTGTCCCACGGGTTCTGTACCCAAGGGTTCCACATCCTCAGAATCAACTGACTGTGGACTGAAGATGGTATTTTCCATCTGCAGGTGGGAATCCACGGCTGGCTGCATACGTATTTTTGTTTGTTTGCTTGCTTCACAAGAAGAGACTGATTTCATTTTCAAATTTTTGGAAATAGTTTGCACACATTGTCGTATACCATTTTATGTAAGGGATTTGGGCATCTGCAGATTGTGGTGTCTGTGAGGATTCTGCAACTAATTCCCTGCAGATTCGAGGGACAACTGCACTCTCAAATTTCTGTGTCTTCCTGTTCTTGAAATTCTGTTTAAATTTAGCTCCTAGGAAATTCTTTCTCTTACTATCTTTTGTTTGGCTGTCTTTTGAACTTAAGGCAGTTGGTTTATACAAATCATAACTGCTTTGTATAATAGATATTTATTTTTAATACATTATAAATTCTTGGAAGGAAGGACTGAGTCTTATTCATCTTTATGCTCTTCACAGTACCTTCCCTGTTTTTTGACTACAAAGAAGAGTCTCCATTTATTTTATTTATTTATTTTCAGAGAGAGGAGAAGGGAGGGAGAAAGAGCAATGTATGGTTGCCTCTCACATGGCCCTCAGTGGGGACCTGGCCCGCAACCCAGGCATGTGCCCCGACTGGGAATCAAACCGGGACCCTCTGGTTCCCAGCCTGCGCTCAATCCACTAAGCTACACCAGCTGGGCTATTTTTCTTGAGTTTTTGACTCACTCAGAGAAACATGAAAAGTGGCATGTAGTCAGTGAGATTGCCAGCTGCTCCTTTTCCTAGGATTTTAATTAAATTCACTGAGCTTTCTTTCTTTATCCTGGGGACCTATATACTACCATGATTTAGTAATTCACCTGTGAATCATCAGGTAAGACCTTGTTTATGAAATATAGTTAGCAACTCTTCTCCATGGTGTTTTTTACATATATATATATAAATATATATATTTTCTTTTTTTTTGGTTGAAAATACAGAATGCTTCACAAATTTGTGTCTCAGCCTTGCACAGGGACTATATTAATCTCTGTATTGTTCCAATTTTGGTATATGCACTACTGCAGTGAGCGCTCCATGTTTTATTTTTTGTTCTACCTTTCTTGCTCATTTCTGAGTCACCTTCAGAAATGCATTCCAGTGGTTGGATACCATGGTCCTCTTTATACGTGGCAAAATGAGATTTGGAATGGTTATGTAACTTGCAGAAGATTAAATAGCTGCAAAGCTACTCCAGAGGGGTTTGTGCCCTTTCTTCCAGCCATGCTCCATATCTTTCTTGACCTCTTCATTATTCTGTTGCACTTTTAGGACCTATGGGAAAGAAACAGACTGGTCATTTGAGACCTAAAGAAGCAAAAAGTATGTATTGCTAAAAGAGAAAGCACAGACTTTGTAAGTTTATGTAAATGGTCAGGGGTGGGGGATAGGCACAAACTTTAGGCAAACTGTGCCCTAGGCCAGGGTGACAAACTGTGGCCCCCAGACCATTCCTGCTGGCGGTTTTTACATTTTTTTTTTTGAAATTTGTTTATTGATTTTAGAGGAAGGAAGAGAGAGAGAGAGAAACACTGACTTGCTCCACTTATTTATGCATTCATTGGTTGATTCTTTAAAAGATTTTATTTATGTTTTTTAGAGATTGGAAGGGAGGGAGAAAGAGAGGAAAAGAAACATCCATGTGTGAGATAAATACCCATTGGCTGCCTCACACAGGCCCCCTACCGGGGACCTGGCCTGCAACCCACACTTGCGCCGTGACAGGGAACTGAACCGGTATCTCCTCAGTTTGCAGGCCGGTGTGCTCAACCCACAGAGCCACACCAGCCAGGGCCATTGGTTGGTTCTTGTATGTGCCCTGACCTGGACTGCACCCACAAGTTTGCTGTGTCTTAATGGCACTCTAACCAACTGAGCTATCCAGCCAGGGCAGTTTTTAAATTTTTAAATAGTCGAAAAATAGCAAAAGAAAACTAATATATTGTGACATGTGAAAATTACGTGAAATTCAGTTTTCAGGGTCCATAAAGTTTTATTGGCTCACAGCCACGTTTATTCATTTACATGTTGGCTGTGGTTGCTTCGGTGATATAATGCAGAGTTGAGTAGTTGCAGGGACTGTATGACCTTCAGAGTCTAAATTGTTTACCCTCTGGCCCTGTAGAGAAAAATTTTGCCAACCCCTGCCATAGGATATAACATTTCCACTTAAGTTGTGGCTCATGCACTTCTGCTGCTCCTTTGGAAAGAGCTGGACTTTGGACAGTAGCAGCTGGGCATTTGAGATGCCTTTTATTAATTGATTTATTTTTTAAAGTGTAAGGTGCACAGCCTGATGATTTCATTTACATGTAGTGTGAAATGATTGTCACATTAGGTTCAGCTCACATCTATGTTCTCATATAGATAGGACAAAAGGAAAAGGAAAAAAAAAAGGAAAACGTTTTCTCATTGTGATGAAAGCTCTTAGGATTAACTCTCTCAACAGCTTTTCTGTATATCATGCAGCAGTGTTAACTGCAGTTATCCCTAGTGAAGTTCGTACCTTTTGCAGAGGTCTGTTTTTCATTTTAGACCTTTGCATTCCAGTATAGAGCTTTGGTGTTACAACATTTTAAACACGGAGCTTACTGTTAACTAGACATATACTTTGGGGTGAGTAATGTAGTTATGATCAAAAATGAATAAAACACTCCGATGGCCATTTGGAAAGGAGGTGCATATTTCTTCTTCAGAGCTTGTGTGTGTTCCAGAAATTTGATCTAGTAACTGGGTTATACATTTGTGGCCAGGTTCCTGGGAGGAAATTTTTAGCACATTTATCAATGAGTAGTTTTATTCTTCAGCGTTTGCTATAAATTATGCTAAACTGAGACACTGGTTACTTTTGAAGTGACAGATTTTTTTTTCTATTATATTTTACTAGTTTGCATGTGCTGTGTGCTTACTGAAATAATAGAACTGATTTTCAGAGCTATTGAGATTTTAGCCAAGAAATCGTTACCCCGAACTGTAGAATGGTAAACGGTAGTTATGCTGTTGTCTTTACACTACTTACCTGCTTAAGGCCCATCTGTCGCCTCCTGCGTTTGTAGTTGTGCTACTGAGGATGGTTTGGCAGTACAAAACTGATCACTACCCTAGTAACTGGGTCACAAGAATGACCCTTCAAAAAACACTGTTTATAATTTAAAAACACAGTGACTTCAAATAACTTTCAATGTTTCCCATTCAGGGTAACTTTAAAACAAAACTCAAAGAGCAGAGGTATATTATTTTTCTACCTAGAGGAAAGATTTTCATTACATACTTTCTTTTGTGTGTTAAAGAGGGAAATTTGTTTTTAAATATAAATCTTAATTTAAAAAATCCAATTCAGGTTGGTACATTTACGTATTTAATTACTAGACTGATTGATACACATTTTTCGGGCCTTAATTTTATTAGTAGCATATTGTAGCAGTTTTGGGAAAATAGCAATCATTTTTTATTCCCATTGAAATATGGATATATCTTCTTAGATTTATTTCTTAAAGGAGATGCAATTAAGTGAGAAAAATGCTTGATTTGTAGATTAGAAATATACTTTGTTTACTGTTTCTATTTTGCTACAAGAAATTTGGTTTAAAGTTTTTTTGTATAGGCTGAGAATTAAATGTCTAATTAGGGAGAAAACTTTATTTTATTATTTTTTAAAAAAGATTTTACTTATTTTCAGAGAGGGGAGGAGGGAGAAAGGGAGGGAGAGAGGGAGAGGACCATCGGTGTGTGGGAGAAGCATGGGTCCGCTGCCTCTTGCGAGACCGGCTGGGGACTGGCCTGCGGCCCAGGCACGTGATAGTGATCCTACCAGGAATCCCTGGCGACCTTTAGCTCTGCGGGAGGACGCCCAACCAAGCCACAGCAGTCAGGGCTAATTAGGGAGAAAACTTTAAATAGTTAGCAGACAATCTTTGCTTTTATTTCAAGCACAGTCAACAGTGAAATCCTTTCCGTTACTATTCTTTTTGACCTTTACTCTTCTGACAAGGAAGTAACCGTTTCTGTGCGAGTTTCTGAGGGATGTGGGCACTTCCGTCACCATCAAGACAGGCAGCGGCCGCTGTGTCTGATTATCTTCTTCCTTTTACTGGGCTCATATTTCTAAAAATCACTATTAATAAAGTTTTCACTAGAAATGGAAAAAAAAACCTTTTAAATTTCTTTTTTTTTTTTTTAAAGATTTTATTTATTTTTAGAGAGGAGAAGGAAGGGAGAAAGAGCAATGTATGGTTGCCTCTTACATGGCCTTCACTGGGGACCTGGCCTGCAACCCAGGCATGTGCCCCAACGGGGAATCGAACCAGGACCTTTTGGTCCCACGCTCAATCCACTGAACTACACCAGCCGGGCTAAATTTCAATGTAATTTAAAGAGCGTGCTTATTACTATAAATATACTATATAAAACTTTAAATTCAAATAACAGTTTTGGAGGACATACAGCTAAAATGAGGGGCTGAAGGGTCAACAAAAGTGTTTGTAACAAGCATGGTTAAGTTTCTAAAGTGGGCCAGAGTTAAAATTAAATTTCATTTGATTGTCATGTTGACTTTACTATTGCTTTTATTATTTTGTATGCATAAGACATCCTGGTGTTTATTACATTGTGGCTCATCTGCTCATTTTCTTCAGGGTTACATTCTCAAAATTTTAAAAGGAGTTGTATGTGTTTTCTAGTTACTACTATTATGACTTAAAGTTCCTTCCTGAGAGAAGCAGAGAGTTTGCTTCTGATGGAAGTGCTGTGGTTCGCCCCTCTATGCCGTGGACAGCATTTGGTAAAGACTCTCACAGCACCGGGGCAGTTTCAGACACACGCGATTTTATCACTCTCACCAGCACCCTCCGTCAGTCCCAGTCACTCAAGGGCTCCAAGGACATATTGAATCTCTAAGGAGATCTTGCCACACAGCTTCACCTCTGTAGGCACAGCAGCAAGTGGAAGACATTTGTGGAATCCTGGCATTTTGGGGTTTCTAATTCTGGGACACTGTTCAGGAAATGTCCCAGAAGTTATACTTCTTAATTCCAGTGACCACCAAGCCCCAACACAGAGCCTGTGTCCCATCAGCAAGGCGCCAGCATTGACTAGTCTGTTTCGCAGGTTTGAAGCCAAACTTTCATGGGGCCTTCGGGTGTTAATTACAGGTGCAATACGCCGGGCTAAGAAGGGAGCCAGTTACTTTTAGGTATTTTAAATGTATTCTCTAACTGGTTCTTTAAACATGTAATCATTTTCTTCCTGCTTCTACCAGTGTACTAAACACCAGCAACTATTTTAGTATCTCAGAAAAAAATCAGCAAATACAGAATTTAAATAATTTCTTAAAGACTAAGAAGGTGGCTAACAATCTTCAGGCAGGCTAAAATGTCTCAATTCAATCACCTGGGAAGTCTTAAAGAGCTGTTACACAGAGGGCAACCGGGACCCTTGATAGGATTTTCCAGTCATGCCCAAGCCAGCTCTGAGGCTCCTTGTCTTCAGAGGCTTGCTGGGTCTTTCCTGGCCGGCAGTTGGTGCCACAACTGTGACCAGAGTGCCTTGCTGGTCCAGACCCTCTGAAATTCCTGTCGGCCGTGTCTAGAGAAGGACAGTTCTCCTTCTCTTCTTCATTTACTTTAAACAGGTTTGGAATTTTTTAAACAGTGACTTTACTAGGTAACCAAGGGCAAAACAAAAACCCCGCAACTGGAAAACCACCAAAGCAAAGAAATGAACAGGCTTATAAAGTAGAGACACGGAGTTCTTACTTGCCTCTGACGTTAGATAGAGACCTGCATATCTGGCATCCTGGGGAGTTCATAGATTCTGTGTCCTGCTCAGCTTTTCTCCCTCCCTTCGATCCCACTCCTCACTTCCCACCACTTTCTTTTACACAGACAGCTCTTTCTTCAGGCTTGGAGTCCAGGAAGTCCATGGGTAGGTAGGTGTTACTAGGTTACGAAGTAATACAAACTTTATATTTGGTCTCTGCCCCCAGTTCTTGCTAATATTTGGTCTTGACTTTGGTTACTGACACATGGCTCTTAACACCTTTGTAATTTTTAAAAAAAGATTTTTAAAATTTATTTTTAGAGAGACGGGAAGGAGGGGGATAGCAAAAGAGGGAGAGAAACATCAATCGATTGCCTCTTGCACACGCCCCAGCTGGGGACTGGGTGCACAACTCAGGCATGTGCCCTGACTGGGAATCAAAGGGGCGACCTTTCACTTTGTAGGTTGATGCTCAGCCAACTGATCCCCTCTGGTCAGGCTGAGACGCTTATGATTTCTTGGGTGATAGGAGCATCTTTTGTTCTAATGAGACAACTGTTCATAGGCTCTTGGATGGGGACTGGTTACTAGAAAGATTAGATGCTTGGAACTGTCAGCCCTACCCACCATCTTCTGAAAAGGGGGAGGGGTTAAAAAATAGGTTAATAATTGTTCATGCCTTCATGATGAAGCCTCTACAAAAATCTCTGAAGTATGGGGTTTGTAGAGCTTCTGGGGTGTTGAATGCATTTGTAATCCAGGAGCCTAGTGCACTGCAAATCCATGGGGTCAGAAGCTCCTGCACTTCGGATCCTTTCAGACCTTCTCTGTGTATCTCTTCATCTAGCTATTCATTTGTATCTTTTAAAATGTTCTTTGCAATAAACAGTTAATAGTGAGTAAACTTTTTCTGGGTTCTGGTGAGCCTCTCCAGCTAATTATTGAACCCGAGAAGGGGGTCTTGAGAACCTCTGATTTGTAATTGAGTCATACGGAAGTTGTGGGTAACCAAGGGCCTACTACTTGCGATTGGCATCTGAAGTAGGAGCAGTTTTGTGGCACTGAGACCTTAGTCTGTGGGGCCTGCACTAGCTCTGACTGAGTTGAATTGAATTGCAGGACACCCAGTTAGTGTGGGAGAACTGATCAGTGTTGGGGAAAGAGAAACAACCCCGTATGGTTGTCAGAAGCATTGTGTGTAAGTAGTGGAGGAGAAACCTGACAGTGTTTTCCTAGACACAGGGGAACTAGATGTTTTTATACTTTTCGTAGGTACCTGTAGCATATCCCTAGCCATTAGACAACATTTCGTTTCGTGGGTGAAAGTTTTTATGTATTTTTGCCTGTAAGTCTGTTGGAATTCCTTTAGTTCTTGGTTTTGAGTTGTAATTTACATTTGCTTTCATGAATTTACATACTTTCATAAATCTACATTTATTTCATTAACCTTTAAAAATTCTCTGACAATTCATTTACTCTCTAAAGGTAACTGACAGTGTCCTAACTTCTTAGATACGAATATATGCTAAGAACAATTCCCACTGTGTAATACTCTGAAGTTAACAAAATTTCAAAATTTAGTTCAGCAAGTGTTGATTCAACGACTGGTCTGTGTTGCCTTATGTGGAGGAAAAATAGGAAAACAAAAGAAGATGAATAAAAAACACTCCAGGCCCAGTTTCTGCTCCGCATTGAAAACTAACTAAGATGCTTGCAGGGGAAATCGCTCGTCTGTAAAGCTGAACAAGCCTTAGGGGCCCTTGCGGGGAAGCAGCCCCGCACTTAGGGGAGAGCACAGACCTCCGAGCATCAGGACGCCTGGGCTGAGGTCCAGCCCTTCCACTCACCAGCCTTGAGCCGGTTACCTCGTCTCTCTGGACTTCTTTGTAGTTTCTGATCTTCATAGCTCTGTTATGTGATGTTCCTTGAATTCTGAGTGTCAGGATGTGTAGTAGAGATAATGTGCTGCAGGCCTGAGGAGAGAGGCCTTAAGTTCACTTCCTGTCAATAAATTTGCTAGGTCAAAGGAAGCCCAGCTACAAAGTTCTTTCATATTTTAATATTCTAGTTATTCTTTCAGAAGCTGGATTTGCACAGACTTTGGTATTACTTTGTTCCTAATTAGCTTTTGATTTAGAGGTAAGAAAGTAAGGCCAAGAATAACTAGAATTAAATTTACATTGAAAATTATTCCAAGTGTTTTAATATGATAGAAGAAAACAGTCTGGTGTTTATATGAAGCTATTTTCTGTTTTCTGTGAGGAGTCATATACCCCTTAGTACATTTAAACATTGTAAGCTTAAAAAGATAAATTTACATTTCTCTTGTTTCAATCCTGACGGTTTAAGTCATTGGTTAACAAAAGTGATGCTGGAGGGTTAGATATGACAATTCTAGTAAAGATCTTAGTACAGTGTCAGCAAACAGAAATTGCTTGGTAAGCGCTACTAACTATTTTAAACAGTATACTTCTAATTAGCATTATTCTAAAGTGAAACCAAGAATATATGAAATTAATTCTTGTGTCTTGATTGATAATGGGGGGAAAAGTATAGACTGCCAGTGAATTCTGAAGAATAAATTGGCCCTCCATATCTCTGGGTTTCGCATCCATGGATTCAACCAACTGCAGATGGAAACAGTATCTAAAATGAGAGAGAGGAGGAAAGAGAGAGAGAGAGAGACATTGGCTTATTGTTCCACTTATTTATGCTTTCATTGGTTGATTTTTGTATGTGTCCTGACCGGGGATTGGACCCACAGCCTTAGCACAACACACTAAGCAACTAACCAACTGAGCTACCCAGTCAGGGCTGAGTCACTGCTCTTTCTTTTCATGTAATCCTCTTTTTTTACCTTTGTAGTTTCTTTGCCCATAGCAGAAACTATAATTAAGTTTGTAGCCAAAACTGCTGAGCAAATCTACAGAAGGGTGTCTTGCATTAGATTTAGAATGTTGGTCTTCCTCAAAATTATTTGGAATTAGGACGTGCAAATGCTGGTTCATTTTACTTGACTTTTCTAGGCTCTTCCCAGCTACATGTGGCATTTATTTATTTATTTATTTATATAACATTTTATTTTCAGAGAGAGGGGAAGGGAGGGAGAAAGAGAGGGAGTGAAACATCAGTGTGTGGCTGCCTTGTATGCGCCCCCCTTTAGGGAACTTGCCCGCAGCCCAGGCATGTGACCTGCCAGGGCATCAAAGCAGCGACCCTCTGGTTCTCAGGCTGGTGCTCAATCCACTGAGCTACACCAGCCAGGGCTGTTTATTTTTAAATTATGTTTATTTTTCCTGTTGTTGGTGACAAGTGCAGGTGGTAAGTACATAGACTTCAATATTAAAATGAATAAATAAAACTAGATTGGGAATGGATGGGTTAGATTAATACTGCATATATAGGTTTAATATGCTGCCATGGGAATTTTAGCTTTTTGGTTTCGTGTGTGTGTTTAGAATGATATGTTTCAAAATGTTTTGCTTTTAGTTTGATGAAGGTAAAAACAAATCTTTGGTGAATCTGGGTTTATTTTGATGACATGTGCCCAATAAAGTAGCATGTGCCCATTATGCAGTCAGCTTAGCTCTTTCTGATAACGTTTTTCGTCTATAAATCATCCTGAATGCTGTAGTAAGAAATAACAGATCTCTTGCAAGAATGTTGGGGCATCATTAAGAATCAGTTAAGCACTCGGATAGAATAGACATCGTGAAGATGCTTATAACTAAAAGTGAAGACATTTAAGAAGAAAAAATTAAATTTGTCCATGATTTCAGTATTATGAGTAAACAGTGTAAAGCATTGTGATAGTATTTTTTCTTCTGTTCATGGAGCTTTGTATGTTTCCTTTGTAAAGCCAGGATGCATACACTTACTGATAAGCACAAAGGAATAATTTGTATTCTGCCTAATTCAGAAAACACTATATTGTAAGTATTTTCTGATGGCTTCACGTACTCATCATGTCATGATTTTTAAGTGATATGTTAATATTTGTCATTGGGTTATTATACCATAATTTGTGGAACCATTATCCTATTATTGGAATATAGCACTATTTTGTACTAACAAAATATCGTAGGGATCTTCAAAATGAGTTTGGTTTTCATGTTTACCAAATGGGCCCAGGAAACAAAATATGGAAATCAAAGGATATGAACTGCTGTATCTTTTGTTACATGTTATCAAGTTGCTTCACCAGTTGGGTACCAAGTAGTCTGTTGTATGGTCTTCTCAGCAGCATTGCTTTTAAAAACATTTTCTTCTAAGTTTTAGAAGAAAATAGGATTTAATTCTCTTTATCCTCCTTTTTTATTTCTTAAATACATAGTGATTTATTCACTTGCCAAAATAAAAGCATTTTTTTGGCCGCTGCCCTTTCTGCTGTGAGTTGCACTTCATGTCAGTGGAGCACAGGTTCTAGGGGAGTGAAAAAGGACGACCAATAGATGAACTCTGTAGATATAAGTACTAAGAAGAAAAGTAACACAGGATTAGGGGTAAGAGTGCTGAGGTCAGAAAGGTCGTTTTGGGTACTGTTTCCAAGGGAGGCTTTCCATAGTGGTTACGTTTGAACAGAGATTTGAAAGGAGGACTTGTTGCTGGGAGAAGAAAGAGCATTACGGCAGCAAGCAGGCGGCACCAGTGGAAATGTCTGGAGCCCAGGATGTGCTTGGTGAGACCCTGGAGCTTGAAGCAGGTGGTGGAAGAGAATAGGATGACAGTCAGGTCCAGATCGCTCAGGGACTTGGAGACTATCGTAATGGCTGGGAATTTGAGAACAAGAAGGAAACCATTGGAATATTCTGAGGAACAAAGAGACAAGATCTGTGTGAATTAGAACGTTACCTCCTCTGAATGGAGGAAGTCTGGATTTCTGCCCCATTCTTTGCGTAGGCCCTTTGCTGGCGACCGCGTACGTGCAGCCGCTTAGCTCCTGGAGTGTGGATGTGTCACCGTGGGGCACTGCGAGGGGTCGAGGGAAGCGGGCAGGGGTCCGTGCAGGGAGGCCAGTCCAGTAGTGCAGGGAGGAGACGGTGGGCCAGTCACAGAGAAGGTGTTAGGCAGGGCTGGATTCTGTAATGCTGAGAGAATTCGGATGGGGAATGTGAGAGGCACAGAGGAGTTAAAAATTTTCATGCTAAAAGTTTAAATTTGCCTAAGCCTGCATAGATTAGGAATATACTCTACCTGTCATCCTTCCTATTTTCACTCTTATTTTACATGGATTGCGTGTTTCGTAAGAGACTTTGATGACACTTTTACAGTTCCTTTAATAATTGCCATTATTAACAGTTTTAGCATGTTTATGTCTGCACTGTTGTTACCCAAGTATTTATGTGGTAGAGTGCTGTAAACAGGCCCGTAGGAAGCCGGCCAGAGCAGCTGCTGTGTTCGCTGCGCTGTGAGTGTGGGGGAGAATGGAAAATGGTTAAGTGATGAAAAATTACAGAGCAGCTTGAAGCAGATTTTTAAGTTTACAGAGGTTGTCATACAACCAAACCAAGGAGAGGGGGGAACAGATGGGGGAATCTGGCTTCACGACCGCAAGGTCAGGGCTGCTGCCACGAGGCCCCGTTGGCCGTGCTTTGCACCAAGGCATCAGCACGTTTGATTTAACGGATTGGAATGTGCTGACGATGGCCTTCTCGTATATTTGATGCAATAGATTATTAATTAAAAGCTTTGTTTTCAATTTCGCTTTTATTGTTTGTTATGTGTTACGCTTAAATCATGTTTAAAAGCCACACTGGGAGATTTATGTGCTCGGAAACTACTTTCTTCCTTGGTTTCGATTTAGTTCAATGGGAAGAATATTCTTGCAATATTAGAGGCTTGGGTTTTATAGTACTTTCACTGACTGTACTTTGCATAAAAAGGCAGCTACCCTATAGTTGGAAAAAAAAAGTTTTGGGTGATTCTTATAAGGTCCAGTTAATTTTTCTGGAGCAGGTAGAGGAAGAAAAACTGGAAAGAGAGACTGGAAATGCATCGGCAGGAAAAGATAGAGAAGCGTCAGGAGGGAATGGTTTGATACAGCTGGACAGCGAGGGAATTGGGCACTGAATGTTTTGCTAATTGACTCAAACAGGGAAATTTGTTGAATTACATAATTTTCTATTTACTGAAAAAAATACTGTACACACATTGATTTAGGCTACAAAAATCTGATAGAAAAAATTCGTTTTTTAAATAAAGGATATTAAGTAGCAGTAGATAGTAGCTTCAGTTGTGGGTTGTTTAGAATTACTTGCAAATGGAAACGTATTCTCTTCATGTTTTTGAAAAGTAGGATAGACGTTGTGTTAAACTGTAACTTGTTAATTACTTTTTTGACAGGAATGTTTGGTCAATGGTACCGAAAGGGCCATTCATACCAATCCTCTAACTCTCTCGGGAGAGAAATGAAAAAAAAAAAAAAA
>PVJI01028417.1:0-16552 GCA_004026765.1 Micronycteris hirsuta
ATGAACATGGGTCCTGCATGCCGGCTCTATGTTCCACGGGAGACCTTGCCCCTCTTACACGTGAAAACATAAGGGTTACATTTCCCAAGGTGGATGCATGAATTTCCCTTAATGGGAACTTCCTTAACTTATATAGAACATCTACAAAAACTTACAGCTAACATTACACTTAAAGGTGAAAAACTGAGTGCTTTTTTCCTAAGATCAGGAGCAAAGCAAGGATATCTGCTTTCACAACTCTTGTTTAATAGAACGTTGGACATTCTAGACAGTGTAATCAAGGCAAGAAAAGGAAATAACTAGCATAGAGAGTGGGAAGGAAGAAGTGAAACTGCCTCTACTTACAGATGAGAAGATGTAGAAAATCTCAACAAATATACAAATAAACTCCTAGAACTGGTAAGTGAGGTCACCAAGGTCACAGAATAGAAGAGAAATATGCCCAAAACAATTTTATTTCTATATTTTAGCAACTAGCATGTGAAAATTAAAATACATTATCATTTACAATTGCTCAGACATGAAATAATCAGTGTAAGTTCAACAAAACATATAAGCTGAAAACTATGCAATGCTGATGAAAGAAATTAATTCACTGTGTTCATGAATTGAAAGACTCAAAACAGTTAATTCTCCCAAATTGATATACAGGTACAATGCCATTCCTATTAAAGTCCTAGCGAAGATTTTTGTACATATAGATTTTTCAAATGTATATGGAAAGGCAAAGGAAGTTAAATACCTTAAAACTTGTGAAAAGGAAGAAGAAATGGAAAAATCCATCTATCTGATTTCAAGACTTACTATAGAGCTACAGTCACCAAGACAGTTCAGTCTTGTCAGAAGTATAGTCATATGGAACAGTGGAACAGAATTTAAATTAAAAAAAAAAAAAAAAAAAAAAAAAAAAAAAAAAAAAAAAAAAAAAAAAAAAAAAAAAAAAAAAAAAAAAAACAGAAAAAGACCTACACCAACATCCCCAACTGGTTTTTGATAAAGGTACAGAAGCAATTCAATGAAGGAAGGATATGCTTTTTAAGAAATGGTACAACTGGATGTCCATAGAAACAAACAAATGAATGAAATTTGACCTAGATCTTGCACTTCATACAAAAAAATTAATCAAAATGGATCATGGACATAAATATAAAATGTCAAACTACAAAACTTTTAGAACAAACAGGAAAAAATCTACAGGATATAAAACCAGGCCAAATGTTCTTCATAAAAAGAAAATCTGCTAAATTGGACTTCCTCAAAATTAACACCCTTTGCTCCGCAAAAGACCTTGCTAGAGAGATTTCGACAGAAACACATTCAACAGCTTCTAGGAGAATAAAAGGACCCTCACTTTAGGTGGATAGAAATTGTCATATGGGACCCTTTCAAAACAACCAATTGTGACTCTGTCATATTGCCATCCAGCCCCTGTCTTTCACTTCTGTCTTTATGGTAATTGAGGTATTCATCTTGTGCTGTGCTGAAGTCCACACACCATTGTCTAGAGAAGTTCTTTAATCTGCCTATCTAGTGGATCCCATCACAAATGCTTCGACTGAGTCTCACCTCGCTTGTCGTTCGTGTGATTTTCTACATAATAAGCCAATGAGACAAGTGACCTAATTAATGAAGAAAGCTACATTCAAAGCATTCTGTCCCAGACCCAGCTATCTCCTTTAGGAGAAAAATACCTTTCTTTGAGAATCCTTGGATTTAATTCTTCAATTTGGGGATTGGAGGGAATGAGGAGGAGGACCTGTGATATCTGCTTTATCAGAATCTTTTCACAAGGTAAAGGGGTAAAGATGTTTTCAGTACATAGAGTTTCGAGCTCTTCACATTAAAGTTTTGAGTAAGAAGCTCAGTCTATGTCAGGGTGACAGCATCTACTGCCTCAGAGTTCACTTATGCCATTTATATTTTGCAGTGTTAATAATCACAAATGCTTTGTCATCAACACTGCTTTCACCTCTTTTGCCCTCATGGTACATTGCTCTGAAAATATTTCAAATCCTTCCAAAGGCAACATCCAGGGAGCAGCCACCAAACTTTCTCCTTCACTCTGGGCATTAACCCAGCAAGCAGCAGCTTCAGACCTGTACACCTGTGATCTGGCCAAATGTGGTAGAAGCATCATTTACCCTTGTCTCCTCAGAGATAAAGAAACTCTATTTTGCAAATCAGCCTCGTTTTTTCCATTCTCTCTGCCCAGAGATCCACCCCCACCCCCGTGAAAAGGCTGTATATTCAGAAAGACACAAAGTTGACTTGTGCAAACCAAGCATAACAGACACAAGAGCAATTTATTCTAGTTAATAAGCTGGGAGAAAACATGTAAAGGCCAATTGTATGGTGGACACAAGAAGGATTTCTTGTCTAAAGAATGTATAATATTGTGGCAGACAGTCACTTGTTTGCTTATCCTATAGCCCTTCTTTATTGCTTAGAAAAAGCTATTTAATACAGTTATCAGGCAAGTAGCCACAGGATTTAAGAGAGAATGATTTGCTACCATCCCTGACGGAAGAACAAATTACAATTTCTCTAAACCAAAGATGTTGGAAGGCAGTCACAGAGATCCTAAAATGATTCTCACCTCCTGGTATTCATGCCTTTGTATAGTCCTCTCCTACACTGAATAGGGCTGAGATGACCAACAGGATATTGTGGAAGTGGCAGAATTTGAATTTGACTTTCACAGCTAAGTTACAAAACACATTGTAGCTCTTATCTTACTCTCCTGGAAGACAGATATGGAAGCCAGCTCCCACATCCTGAAATCACTGCAGCATTCCTATGGTAAAGTTCATGTGACCAGGAACTGAGGCCTCCCACCAACAGCCTGTGTGAATTTGCTGGCCGTGTGAGTGAGTGAACTTTGCTCAGATCCTCCAACTCTGGCTTCAGATGACTGGAGGCCCAGGTAACATCTTGTCTGCAGTTTCATAAGGGTCACCAAGCCAGAACAACCCAGCTAAGTCTTTCCCAAATTCCTGGCCCACAGAGATTATAAGAGATAATGCATGTATGGTATTGTTTTAAGCCACTAAATTTTAGGGCAATTCGTTATGCAGCAATAAATAACTAATATACCAGTCATGTTAGTTCCTATTTCTCTTATGTGATATATAAGTAGTCAGAAAGCTACAGAAAAAAATAGCCATAAAACATAGCTCTTGGCATTATCCATGTCTTATTCTAACAGACTGGCCCAGTGATATGCTGATAAGCTGCACCTCTAGAAAAATTTAGAAAACCATGATTTGTAGTGTTTACTTAATTCTGTGGTATATGTATGCCCATCATGGTTAATCTCATGTGAACAACACAGTTGGGAAGAAGTACATACAGTCAGCTCTTGAAAGCCCCTATCAGTCAGCTACATTATGCCACTGGGTTGAACTCAGTAGAAATAGATAGAGTGAAGTACTCCTGCTGACCTCAGCTGACGTGGCAAGGGACAACTTAAGAAGAAGCATAATGTTTTGACAATAGCTTTAGGACCAAATTACCTGAGGTCTAACTTTGTCTCTGCTGTTTTCTGGCTGAGTGGCCTCAGCATATGAGGTATGTCCAAAAAATGTCCAGCCATCGTTAATATAATGAGAACAGTTGGCACGACATTGATGTAACCTAGCAGCCAAAGAGAGTGAACAATGCCTTCACTGTTCTAGTCAGTGGGGGTGGTAGATGCCATTACGTGAAAATGTGTACTGTGTGGCTGTCGCATTCAAAATGACTGAGTGAGTAGAGCAACGAATCTGCATCGAATTTTGCATTAAGTTTGCACATTCCTCCCTGGAAACTATTTAAATGATTCAGAAGGCTGCAGCTATGGGCAACTGGTGATTGGCAGCTTTATCAAGACAATGTGCCTGCTCATGCAGAGTTTTTGGTGAGACATCAAATCACTCAGAGGACTCAGCCCCAATTCAGCCCAGATTTGGTGACCTGCAACTTCTGGCTTTTCCCAAAACTAAAATCACCTTTGAAAGGGAAGAGATTTCAGGTCCTCAATGCGATTCAGAAAAATATAGTGGGGCAGCTGATGGCAATTGGTAGAACTGTGTGAGGTCCCAGGTGCCTATTTTGAAGGGAATTGAGACATTATTGTTCTATGTACGATGTTTCTTTATTTTTTTAAAGATTTTATTTATTTTTAGAGAGAAGGGGAGGGCGAAAGAGAGGGAGAGAAACATCAATGTCTGGTTGCCTCTCGCGCACCCCCTACTGGGGACTTCACCTGCAACCCAGACATGCGCCCTGACTGGGAATTGAACCAGTGACCCTTTGGTTTGAAGGCTGGCACTCAATCCACTGAGCCACACCAGCCACAGCTGTATAATGTTTCTTGTATCTTGTATCTTCTTCAATGAATGTCTCTATTTTTCATAGTACATGGCTGGATACTTTCTGAAAAGACCTTGTATACTACTTACTATTAACTGTGAGATTCTTCATCTGTAGAATGAGGAGGGCAATACCTACTCATCAGGTTTTTGAGAAGATTAAATGAAAATAAACAATAGTAAAAGCAACAGTTATTGAATGTTCATTGTTTAATTTTGCTTAATTTTAATTATATAGGTAAAGCACTGAGTCTAAACTGTAGAAGGTCAGTAAATGCTACGTATCAGAATTGTTATGATATTCCTGAATATGGAGTTGGTCATTAGGACGAATGCTGAATCAAAAACTGTGGGAGCTGGTCTGTCTTCTCATTTTCAACCCAACTTAGTGTCTCCCTCAGTTGGGCAAATGACTCCAGGGGAGATCTCTGAAGATTAACATGAAGAATGAACAGAAGCCAGACCTGGGCTGACCACAGACCTGTGAGCCAACCTGCAATCCCAGGCAGTGGAAGGAAGGAAGAGTAGTCAGAAGATCTATGAAAGTGTCTGTCAGCACCGCTGCCAGAAGTAGTTTCCCAGGTGAGCTGGAATGAAGAAATGTGGAGCAAGTGCTGTCACTGACCTCAGTGCTGAGTAATCCCATTGGTCCCACATCTGCCCAGTCGCAGCGTATAGACTCATTCCCCTCTCAGGGCCCATGGGGAACATGGCCTAGCAGACCTGCAGATCCCTAGGAACAAAAAGTCTCTTAAAATGCAATGAAACAAACCTAGAATTATCCAAGGTCTCTGTTTTGTACCGACATGCTTTTTTAATAAGGAGGAAGAAGAGAATGGACGTTGGCTGAACTTATACTCCATGTTTACCACTGGGATAGTACTTCATAAACATTTTTTTTAAAGAATTTATTTATTTATTTATTTTTAGAGAGAGGGGAAGGGAAGGAGAAAGAGAGGGAGAGAAAGAAACATCAGTGTGTGGTTGCCTCTCATGTGGTTGCCCTACTGGGGACCTGCAACCCAGGCATGTGTCCTGACTGGGAATTGAACCAGCAACCCTTTGTTTCACAAGCCCGTGCTCCATCCATTGAGCTACACCAGCCAGGCCATAAACATTTTATTTGGTTCTCATAATACTACTTTTGTTTCCTTGCTGAGTAAGAAAGTGAGGCACAGAGAATTTAAGTAACTTGCTGAATATCACCTAGCTAATCAGCAGTGGGGAAAGAACTTAACTCCAGGTCTGTCTTAGTCCAAAGCCCAAGCTTAACTCTGAATGCTGCTATTTCCAGAAAATCAACAATACTGCAGACCTTTGATCTGAAAAGAACTAAAGAGCATTTGGATTAGGTAATAAATATCACTGCTTATTTATTACTATAGTGCTCTACTTGAAGCTAGGGGATACTGTTCCCTTATACCCCCTTATTCAACCTTCAAAGGAGCTCCTTTTGGTTTTGGAAAGAGCCTGCAAATAGCTACCTTCCTATTCAGTGGGAAAAGTGAGCCACCCCTGAAGACTTGAAGTAGCAATGACCTAGGGCAGTGACAGAAGCCAAAGAGCACAGTGCTTGACAGCCACCCAGGGATTTCCTGG
The DNA here is from genome assembly GCA_004026765.1 of Micronycteris hirsuta. Taxonomy (NCBI): domain Eukaryota; kingdom Metazoa; phylum Chordata; class Mammalia; order Chiroptera; family Phyllostomidae; genus Micronycteris; species Micronycteris hirsuta. Next base: position 5,949 of record PVJI01028417.1, read on the forward strand.
TATGTGGCATGGTCAGGTCCCCAATGAGCAGAACTGAGCCCCAACACTAACACAAGGGGCCTATATTGAAGCCATGCCTGGAGATGTCAACTCAGCAGCAACCATACTTCGGGATGAGCCTTATGTGCCAACATAATAGCATGGTGGTTAATGTCAACGCAGGTTGTCTGCATTCACGTTAAGTTTCCACTAGGTATGGAAGTTGGAGGCTTTTGCTTAACTCCACAAGTCTCAGTTTTCCCATCTATTAAATGGGGATAATAGAGTTGGTTGTATGCAATTATATATGTCATGTGCTTGATCTATGGAAAGTACTCAGTAAACTTTAGCTATTTTTATTGTTATCATTATCATTATGCAAGTCCCTGAAGGAAAAGTTAAAGATTTTCAACAATAAAGGGGAGACAGTCCTTAACGTGTCTCCGTATTTCCCAAGGCAGAGCTGGAAATGCAGGAAGGACTTGGTCTCGTTGCCCCACGCACTCCCTGTTGGAATGTCAGTGACATTCCTCTGCAGAGGCAGCCCCACCCACGTCGAGGACCATTCCCAGTCAGCACAGCAGGACAGCATGGTCTCAATGCACCAGCTGAGCCTCTTGTCGGATGCCCACTGAATCCCAGAGCCACCCCTTCTCTTGCCCCTGTCCGCCCGGTCTGGTTTCTGACAGGTCTGCTGGATACTTGTCTGGAGCTGGCTCCCCACCTGGATCATGTGGTCTTTTGCCCAGAGTTAGGGAAGAAGAAGCTCCCATGCCCTAATATAAAAAAATGATGGCACTTCTTGTAATGTGCCAGCTGTCACTGTGACTCCCTCAGCCAAATGAGTACTCACCACTCCCCTGTAGATCACCAGCTGCCTTCTAGAAAGGCTCTCCAGTCCTGTGGCTTCCCAATGTTCCCCACAACTTGATATTGCAAAGGTCCCTATGAGTCTTGAAGGTAATTCACGAAGGACATCCTACCCATATAAGAAGCAGCTTGTAATTAAACAATCCTGCTCTGCAGTTCCTGGATCCTACCTCACACCAGATTGCAATCAGATATCTGGTTTTCCCACCTGAGTTAAAGGGATTGAGAAGATTTCCCATCCATTAGAGCTAACACCTGCCATTCTGTACGACACTCCTTAGTGGACAGAGTACAATGCGGTCTCTCCACTCCCTCTGCTCGCCCTACCCCAGGCAAGCCCATGTGCTATTCTTTATTTCAGTATTTTTAATTGCTGTGGGAACATGAGAAATAGCAACCACATAAAAAACTGAGTTAGACTCTGGAATATTATAAAATTCTTATAATAACTGGCCTTGGGTTTGGAGGCAGTACTATTAAAGAGGAATTATTCAGTGGACACTTGTTTAAAAATGGTAAGACAGAGTTTATTCAACACTATTGCAATAAGAGAGAATGCTGCTATAGGAGAGAGAGACTAAACTCAACTCCAAATGCAAACAGGGACAAGTGAAATTTATAGCCAGGACAGGGTGAAGGAGAGGATAGAAATTTACAAAGATGAATTTAATGAGGTATTGAGAGTTGGGAGGAAGAGAGCCTTGATCAACTATCAAAGGTGGAGAAGGAGGAGTTTAACCGAGTATCAGTGTTTGTGTGTTGGTGGGGTGGATTTTTAATAAACTGGCATAGTAGGATTCTTTGGTTATACTTGGCACAGCAGGCCAAGGCTGAGACCTGATCGAGAAGAGGGCTCAGATAAGCCTGGTTAAGTTTCGTCAAGAAAGGGGTCTGTGCCAGTATCAGTCAGAGTTCTCTAGAGAAATAGAACCAATAGAATAAACATGGAAAGAAAGAAAGAGAGAAGAGGAAGGGAGGTATGTAGAGAGGGAGGGAGAGATGGAATGAAGACAAAAGGAAAGAGAGAAAGGAATTTATTCTAAGGAATTGACTCATAATTGCAGAGGTTGGCCAGGCTGCTATCCACAGGGCAGGCCAGTCGGCTAGAAAACGAGGCTGAATTTCTGTTATAGTCTTGAGACAGAATCTCTTCTTCTCTGGGAAACATCAGCTTTTTGCTCTTAAGGCCTTCGGTGGATGGGATGAGGCCCACTCACATTACGGAGGGTATTCTGCTTTACTTAAAGGCAACCAATCATAAATGTTAATCACATCTACAAAATGCCTTCACAGCAACATTTAGATTAGCAACGACCAGACAATTGGCACCCTAGCTTAATGCCTTGATGTAAAATTAACCATTACAGGGTCTGAAGAAAGTATGTGGAAGCCCAGTGGGCATGTTTAATCCACTTTGACTTCTGAGGGATGCTTACCAGTCTCCTGACCCTATTTTGGGAGAAGACAGAGCAGAGGACCCTACCCATCTACAATGCCTCTCCTTATAACCTAGAGATGCAAACAAAGTAGAAAATGTATTTCTTTACCCTAGGTGGACATCTTGTATCCAGAGGCCCACTGGTCTGGGAACATTTGCCTCCCTCAGATTCTGACTACTGAGCAATGATATTTGGGGGCATTTCATACAGATGCATCACCAAGAAGAAGGAAAAAATAGTCACCTGAACCTGAAAGTAGGGTCTCAGTCCCAGAGAAGCTGAAGTTTGGCAAAAACGCTAACACCAATATAGGCATTGTGATCTTATTTGGAGATAACAGCAAGGAAGTGTTAGGCCACAGACCTAATAAACAGAGATGACTAAAGTGGGAAGTCCCACCGCCCATTGTGCTTTGGTTTCCTGACTCTCAAGAATGAGCTTTCAGACTTGGCAAGTTAGGGAAAAAACACGCAGATAGAAACCCTCATCCTCCTCCCCCTAGACAGGAAATTGTGAGAGAGCACACTGCTGCTCTGTTGAATTTTAACAGTAATCCACATAGTGAAAGCTGAGCTCTCGAAACCATGTTCACACTGCTGGATGCTGCTGTGGCTTCACCAAGCACCTCTGCTCCACTGATACAGCCTTTGCCTTGGTTTCACAGTGATGTCCTGCTAGCCAGAGATTTGGGGTGGTCTTCAAAGAAGCAGGGGAGTGAATACAGTTCCCTATGTTCTGTGACTCATTTTCTTGGTGCAGTTATAAAGCAGAGTGTTTGTCTTTAGAACAGCTCCATCGGTTTTATTTATAACATCTTGTTCCCCCTGGACCTGCACATTAAAGGATGGGCTGAGAGATGCCAGGTCTGGCTCCTTCCTGATGACCCAGATCCTAAGTGGATCAGGCTCCACCTGCAGAAATTCTTCCCCTGTCATTCATTCACAAGTGTATTTTAAAAACTGTGTGTGCCTCTTAAACACCATGAAGGCATTTTATAGATGTGATTAACATTTATGATCGGTTGCCTTTAAGTAAAGCAGAATACCCTCCGTAATGTGAGTGGGCCTCATCCCATCCACTGAAAGCCTTAGGAGCAAAAAGCTGATGTTTCCCAGAGAAGAAGAGATTCTGTCTCAAGACTATAACAGAAATTCAGCCTCGTTTTCTAGCCGACTGGCCTGCCCTGTGGATAGCAGCCTGGCCAACCTCCACAATTATAAGTCAATTACTTAAAATAAATCCCTTTCCCTCTTTCTTTTTGTCTTCCACACAGTCTCTGCCAGCCCAGAGTACGCATTTTTGCAAACAGACCTCTGTTCCCATCACCCCAATGGTCGGATGTGTCCAGATAGGTCTGCTTCCGGTTCAAACTCAAGGTGGACTCTCTTACCCCTGCTATGTTATGTATTTTTTAAATATGTTTAAACTTTGTTAAATAGCACCTCATGGTAGATATAGTTTTTTTAAACTAGGAAAATTGTGAAAAAGTATATGATCACTTCTTTGTTCATACCCAGAGATAACAACTGGTAATGTACTGGTGTATTTCCCTCCTGTTTATTTTTTTCCCAATATATGTAATATTGGAAACATACCACATACCCTTGTGATGGGAAGAATTTGCCATTATCTCCCCTTTCTTCAGAAGGATTTGGGGAACAAAGGCTCTTGGCTAAGCATGAAATGAAGACATTGTTAGAGGGTCATTTCACAGCCCCTCCTGAGGTAACCAAGGGAGCCTCCTCTGAGCATTGTGTGTCTCCTTTATTTTTGGGCCAACATCAAGGAGAGGCAGGAAAGAAAGCAGCATGCTGACTCCTAGGGAAAAGGGAGGTGTGCTGTTCAGGAAAAAGAGCCTTCCTCATTGCGGGTTTGTGCACTGTCCCCAACAACTAGCAATGCTGTTTGTCCTTGGGACATATCAGTGGCCGTGCTGGGTTTAACAGGTACCTAATTTGAAGTAGCAGAAGAGCCCAAGATCACACTGGTAGAAAGGAAAGCTGACCCAATGGCAGTGTCCACCTGGACCACAGGAGGGTCAAAGCCCCTCCCAGCCCAGAATGCTCAGGGGACCAGGCTGTGAAGTTGCAATTCCCCATCATCCTGTGGAAGCCCAGGGGACTGCGTGGAATGAAAGACTCAGACTTGGGCTCTGTACTGGAGCTCTATGAAGGGATGCTATCCTCATCAAAGCCCCTGACTGACATCAAGACAGCAGGCCCAGATCAGGGGAGGCAGACAGATGCCACTGGGAAGGGGCTCTGCCTCCTGGAAAAAAGCAGGGATAACTCCATACCTGATAGCACAGAGGTCTTGTTTCTGTGGTTATTGTTTATTGGAAGAAAAGAAAGAATGTAAGTACTCCAGAAAAGAACACAAAGCTATATAGAAAGGAAATGTAGTCAAAACACATCTGCTATCTCTACAAAGAACACTGTCATCATAGACATAATAAAGTAGCCTCTGTTTATTGATTAAACAAAAATAGTAATAGAACTATACAGGGAGAGTGAAAGGAGGGGAACGTAACCAAAGAGAGCTAAGTCAGGATCTATACAAAGTAAAATTAATAAATTATGATTAAAAATAATTGGCTAGGGAGAGCTGGGGTGTGGTCAGAGGTGGTACACGGTATTGCTTTATCATCTTCATCTTGATCCTCATCATCCTCCTAACGATCATCCTCTTAGTACTCTTAGTCCTGTTTGTGTATAACTTCTATAAAAAATCTCAAATCTATGCAAGTATTTGGGAAATGGAAGTGTGCTGGCTCGTATGGCTAGTGTTGGGGAAGGAGGTCACATGGACTGTGGGATGGGGGTTGAGGAGAGAGGCCTCCCCACACCCCTATCAAATCTGTGCTATCTTGGAAGACAAATAGCAACCAAGGCATAGGTGACTTGGTAGAGACCAGCTGTCCAGCAGGTCATGGTCAGTAAAGAGCTCTTGATGCTGATCCCCACCTTCACCCTATGAGCACCCCTCCTGAGAGTTACAGGTTGAAACCTTCCCTTCCCTCTGTGAGAGGAAGCTGGCCTTGAATGGAAAAGGTGAGGTAGACACTTATGTTTACACAGCTCTCTATCTCACTTTTTGGCACTTAACATTATCTTACAGGCATTTTTTTTCATGCAATATATATCCTTTGGAAATTTGCTCTAAATAATATCTGGCCTCATTGTATGGCTATACCATGTTAGTGGCAAGTCTGAAAACACCACACTGTGCTAGTTAAGAGTGCTGGTCTGCCAGTCCTACTGCCGGGGCAAGAGCCCTGACTCTGCCATTTTCCAGCTGCATGACCTTGGGGACCTGCAGCTTCAGCTTCTGCTTCTATAAAATGACCTTATCCTTATTTTGATAAGCCATCTTCATGCCAATTTAGGGTTTTTTATTTTTATTTTTTAATTATTTTTTAAAATTACATTTTATTGATTACACTATTATAGTTATCCTGATTTTTCTCCCTTTCCTCCCCTCCACCCAGCACCTCCCACTCTCTTAGGCAATCCCCCGCCCTTGTTCATGTCCACGGGTCATGCACATAAGTTCTTTGGCTACTCCCTTTCCTATACTGTACTTTACATTCCCATGGCTATTCTGTAACTGCCTATTTATACTTCTTAATCCCCTCATCTGTCACCCATTCTCCCACACCCACCTTCCCATCTCTTTACCTTTAACCCTGGGCTTTTTAATTATAATGTGTCTTGGAGTGAGCCTCTTTGCATCCATCTTGTTTAGGACTCTCTGTTTCCTGGACTTGCATGTCTATTTCCTTCACCAAATTAGGGAAATTTTTTCATTCTTTTTTCAAATAGATTTCCCATTTCTTGCTCTTTCTTTTCTCCTTTTGGCACACCTATGATACAAGTATTGGATTGCTTAAAGTTGTCCCACAGGCTGCTTACCCTATCTTCATTTTTTAAAATCTCTTCTCTTTTCTTCTTACTGTTCTGATTGGTTGTTTTTTCTTTCCTTATGTTCCAAATCATTGATTTGATTCTTGGCTTTCTCCACTCTACTGTTGTTTCCTTGTAAATTGTTCTTTATTTCAATTAGTGTATCCTCCGTTTCTGACTGGATCTGTTTTATTCTGTTGAGGTCCTCACTAAGTTCCTTGAGCACCTTTAAAACCAATATTTTGAACTCTGCATCTGACAAATTGCTTATCTCCATTTTCTTTAGCTCTTTGTCTGGAGTTTTGATCTGTTCTTTCATTTGGGACATGTTTCTTTGTCTCCGCAATTTGGCAGCCTCCCTGTGTTTGTTTCTATGTATTAGGTAGAACTGCTATTATTCTGTGTCTTGGTAGTGTAGACTAATGCAGTAGATGTAATATAGGGTCCAGTGGCACAGCCTCCCCTATCACCCAAGCTGGGTATTCGAGGTGCACCCTTCATGTGGGCTGAATACAACCTTCTCATGTAGCTGAACCTTGGCTGCTGTTGACAGATCAATGGGAGGGATTTACCCAGGCCAGTTAGCTACAAGGATTGGCTGTGACCACTCACCACCAATTTCCAACCTCCATGGCGGATCAGCTGAGCAATGGCAGAGCACTTGTGCTCCCATGTGATCTATAGCTGTCCACTAGGTGTGCTGGCCCCTGGGGTATCCCAGGTGGTGCAGGCCAAAGTCAGCCCCTGAGTTTTGCCCAGGGCCACTCTGTCTGAATTATAAAACAGTTGGAGATGGCTGCTGCTTGTGCTGGGCTTAGAGATTTCCAGGTGAAGTCAAGCTGATCTGCTGCTAGTTCCAGGCCATTGAGGCCAACTGCTGTTTGCTTGACAGGATTTAGGAAGTTGTGAAGCAGGAGCCAGGACCATTCACCTGGAACAGCAGCTTGGGTGGGCCTGTAAGTTGGGTGGGGCAGAGTCTCTGGGAATCTTCAAAGTGGGTCAAACAGTATTAGCTAGGTTGATGGAATCTTAGGCATCAGTCTGCTGGCTATGTTGGGAGGAGGGCCCAGGAAAAAGACAATGGCGTCTGCTTGCCTTGATGCCAGACATCTCAGCCTCCCTCTGCACACCACTGGTGCCCCTCAGCCACCACCCCATCGCGGGAGCTTCGAGGGTGTCAGTCTAAATAGGTGAGTCTGTATGTGGGTTCATTAAGAGGAACTGCTTGGGGCTCCAGCAGTTCCTTCCACCAACTCGGTCCTCTCTGGTTTTTGTAGCCAGAAGTTGTGGGGATTTATCTTCTTGGCACTTGAACCCTGGGTTGGAGGGGGGGGCTGATATGGGGATGGGACTCCTCCTGAGATATCCTTCTCAAATTTTTATTCACCACACATGGATGTGGTACCAGCCCATTTCACATCTCTGACACTCCTACCGGTCTGGATGGATGTGGTTTCTTTAAATTCCGTAGTTGTCATATTTCCATTCAGTTCGATACCTGTCAGTTCTGAGTGACGGTTGTTCTATATTTGAGTTGTTATTTTGTTGTGGTGTGCAAAGAGGTGAGCCATGTCTGCCTATACTGCCATTTGACAGGATGTCAGGGTATCTTTTTCTTACAGCTTACTTTGATAAACATTCTTATACAATTTTTTGTGTAACTTAATTACACAACAGGTCATATTTGTTATAGAAAAAATAGATAATGCAGATAAGGAAAAAACTACTTATGATATTACCCCCTAAAAATAACCACAGTATATTCAGTATGAGTATATTCAGTGTATATATTTCAAGTTTCCTTTCCTGTAAATTTACACACACACACACATGATGAACACCACTTCACAAAATAAATCTTGTCTTACTGTTTTATAAAATTTTTTAAACCAGTCAATGTTATGAACACTTGTCATTAAAACAGTCAACCACATAGTTTTTTGTGGCTGCTTGATATTCCTTTGCATGTTTGTATCATTCTTTATTAGCACCCATTGTCAATTACAAACAACATTTCATTATTTCAAATTGCATGTTTGTGTTGGAGTGAAAAGTTCACAGTCTACTCAGGTACAAAAGAGTACAGCCTTTAAATTTCTCTATAATTACAATAAGGTAGTCTCTATGGTGTGTACTCTGTCATATCTGCCTATGGGATCTAGCAGGTTCCTGAAGAGCGCCCCCCAACACACACACACACACGTTCTCTCTCTCTCTCTCTCTCTCCTCTGCAAACCTTTAGTGTTTAGATACTTTCTCCATCAGTCTCCTGGCCAGGCTGTCTCTGCAGTGCTTTTCAAACTTCAGCACTGAAAGAGGAATCACCTGGAGCGCTTGTCAAAACAGATTCCTGAGCATCACACCCAGAGATTTTGATTAGTAGATCTGGGCTGGGGTTTGCATTTCTAACAAGCTCCCACATAAGGCAGCTCCGAAGGTCATAGTTTGCAGAGCAGCCTTAGTCCACACCTCTAACACAGCCTCTGCTTAGGGGTCATCTTGCTGTCACCAAAGTGGTTCTATGGCTGCCTCACAGGTTCTTAACTCAACTGCCTACCCCACAAGATACTGGAAGCTTAAGAGAATTTCTGAATTCCTTGCATTCCACAGAGAAGCAAGGGTGGGGCTGTGATTCTTCTAGCTCTCCCTCTGATGAGTATGCATTGTGCTTCCTCTCCCCTAAAATGATGTGGGGTCCCCGCTGTGAGAAACATTCTTCCAAAGTACCAAATGGGAAGAGAACACAAGCTCCTTTTGCTTTAGGTTTTTAAGTTGAAGGCATAATTTTTCTCTATCATCTTTCCCCATTTTTTTAAAAAAAGATTTTATTTATTTATTTTTAGATAGAAGGGAGGGGTTTTTAGATAGAGAGGGAGAGAAAGATCAATGTGTGGTTGCCTCTCCCATGCCCCCAACTGGGGACCTGGCCCACAACCCAGGCATGTTGTACCCTGACTGGGAATCAAACCAACAACCCTCTGGGTCTCAGTCCACTGAGGCACGTCAGCCAAGGCTCATCTTCCCCTACTTTAACATACAAACCCAAAAGTGGATAGGGGTAAACAGAATCCCTGGCATCTGACACTGTTATATATCTTTCTCTTCTCTCTTTTTGTCCCAGAACCAGAAAGGCTTTTTTTCACTTCCTCTTGTGTCTGGAAATCGATTCTCTATTGCTAATGCCTCCTTCTTCCTGTGGTAGACATTTGGCTGCCTTCCCTGGGGCCACAGTGGAAGGATGACTTCTGGGAAACATGGTTTATAGAGTATTAAAAAGTACGTAGTTTAGGGGGACTTCTGCCAAGATGGCGGCATAGATGGACGCACTGCGCCACCGCTCACAACCAGAGAGTTAAAACAACGAACTCAATAGTGAAAAATAAACAACCAGAACAGACAGAATCGAACTGAAGGGAAGTCCGACACCCAGGAAGTTGGGGAGGACGTACATCCAGGCCAGTAAGCAGGGCAGAACCAAGCGGAGGAGCGGAGTGAGAGGCAGTTTGCCTGGAGGGGCTCACCCCGTGAGCTCCTAACCAAAGCACAACCCCGAGCAACGGGTGAACCTCACCGGCCGGCGGCATAACCGGAGAGGCCAGTGGGAACCAGCAGGGCCGAGACTGGCGGAAAAGGCAGTGGGGAACTGGGGAGCGGAGGGTGATAGGGAGTGGCGGTGAACGGCAGACGCCATTGCTCCCTCCCAGGCCCCACCCCCAGAGGAAACGTCACAAAAAAGTGACCCAGGTTGCCAGGCACCGACAAACACCTAAGACTCCAACAGGTGCGCCAAGATAAAAATGAATGAAAATGGCCAAAATGAAAGATCAGAACAAATTACAACTAACGGACGAAGAGATAGCCAAATTAACAGTTGCCCAGTTTAAAACACTGGTAATCAGGATGCTCACAAAACTGGAAGAAATGTGGACGCAAATAATTGAACAAATGAAGAATACGATAAAGATAATGCAGGAATATTTACAGGGAACCAATAGGGAAAAAAAGGAAGCTGGGACTCAAACCAATGGGGTGGACCAGAAGGAAGAAATAAGAATTCAAAAAAATGAGGAGGGACTCAGTAACCTCAGAGACATTTGTAAACGACCCAACATCCGGATCATAGGGCTGCCAGAAGACAAGAGGAAGACCAAGAAATTGAACATATTTTTGAACAGATAATGAACGAGAACTTCCCAAATCTGGCAAAGGAAATACGCTTCCTGGAAGTCCAAGAAGCTCAGAGAACCCCAAAGAAGCGGGACCCAAAGAGGAACACACCAAGGCACATCATAATAACATTACCCAAGATCAAGAATAAGGAAAGAATCTTACAAGCAGCAAGAGAAAAGGAGACAGTTACCTACAAAGGAATTCCCATAAAACTGTCAGCGGATTTCTCTAAGGAGACCTTCCA
>PVJI01028418.1:0-16534 GCA_004026765.1 Micronycteris hirsuta
GCCGCTCTCCTTATCAGTCCTGTGTGTGCTTTGCTACAAAAGCTATTTTGCAACTTTCCAGAGAAATCCTTCCTGTTTATTATCAGAGACTCTTCCTCATGAATGCTTTTTTCTTTTTGCATCAGAGTGGAACGATATTACAGGAAGTTATTTAAGCTTTTGACATTTGTCAGCTCCTGATTGTTTGAACGCTCAAATCCTTCTTATCAGCAGAATGAAAGTGTGGTCTACAGTAAATATGGTTATCGATGTCAAACTGCCTTTTAGGAAAAGGGAAAAACACACCTCCGTGTTACACTTTCCACTAGCACAAAGGTCAGGAACCCAGACACTCACGATAGCCGAGAGGGCAGTTCAAGGAAAAATAAGTTCAGTAGGGACCGGTGATCAGAGAGCTGTGTCCTATTGGAGGGGACAGTCAGGACTCACGTCCAGGCAAATTCTGTGCAGGAGTTTGGTCTGTGGCACCAGGTCATCAGGTTCTGTTTGTTTTGTTTTTAAGAGAAACCAGCAATGTAGACTCTTATATAACATTCCCATACTGTTAATGTTGGCATTTAATTTGTTTTAATACCGTGCGGTTCTAATAGAACACACCCATGAGCTATGACTTGAGGACCTTGGTTCTAGCCCGCAGGACCTAAAATCTTAAGAGTTCAACAGACATTCACGGATCCTCTTGCCCACACCAGGTACTATGACAGGCACCAGAGACACTAAGACAAATACAGCCCAGCACCTGCCTTTGCAGAGCTCACTCGGGTCACACTATGTACAGGATGCAAAGGAGTATTATCTAGGAGGATAAAATGAAATTAATCATATAATACCACACATTGAATTCTAAACTATGACAAGTGCTATACAAGTAAAAGATGCATAGCACAGTAAGAGCTGGGGCAGCAATAAGCTTGACATCTAAGTTGACATCGGAAGGATAAGCACACGTGTATCCAAAAGAAGAAAGGGAGGAGGAGCACTCTGGGCAGAGGGAACAGTATCTGCAAAGGCCCTGAGGCAGGTCGGAACTTGGCGTGTCTGGGGAACTCAAAGGGGCCCAAGTACCTGATGCACGGGTCACTGGGGCAAGAGTCACACAGAATGAGAATGGAGAGAGCAGTAGGGGCAGAATATACATGGACTTGTGGCCCGTGTTAAGGACTTTGGGAAATAAGAAACCATCGTCAGGATTTAAAGTAGGAACATGACTAAGATCTGGGGCTTTCAGGAACCTTCTGTCTACAAGGTGGGACACAGGCAAGGCTAACAAGCCAATAGTGGAGATAAAAAGGAACAATAAAAAATACGCCATCGAGGAAAAAAAAAAAGCGAGAAAGAAGAGAAGAAAGCACAAAGACCAGATGCACAAATAGAAAACAACAGCAGGAAGGTAGAGTTAAACCCAACCATCTCGATAATTATATTAAAACACACAGGAAGAACACTACAAATGAGAGACAGATTGTACAGTGGGATAAATGCCCGCGCCCACTGTACGCCGAACTCAAGCCATCCCCTTTAAATTAATGGCAAGACCGGCAAAAAGTAAAGGATAAAAAAGATATGCCATCCTCACACTAATCGAGCACAAGGGGGTGTCTAATGCATTGTTCCATTTTTATGACATTATCAGAAAACAAAATACAGTGACAGAAAGCAGATCAGTGGCTGTCTGCGCCCAGAGGGCAGGGGAAGGCATTAACGACGAACGGTACAAGTGACGGAAGTTCTGGCGTGAGGGTGATGTTCTGTACCTTCACTGTGATGGCAGCTACAGGGCTGTGCGCATTTGTCAAACCTCAGCTAATATTATACTCAGAACTGGTGGATTTTATTGTATGCAATTTATAACTCAATAAAGGTGGCAAAATGGAGAAAGAGAAAAAGAAAGGAATAAAGAGAAGAAAAGGAACAGGGAAAGGGAAGGGAAAAATTAAGCATTTCTGTTTCCAAAAAGTACAGCCACTTCAGTAAGAATGGTTGTCACTGGCGCTTCACCCCGTCATGTAAAACATTTTAGTTATTTTTTAAAAAACCCTTATCATCTGCCTACATCCACACTCTGATGGTCTCACTTTCCACCTCAAGGAATTTATCAAGCTCTTGTACCAAAGAGACCCGCATCCCAAAGAGAGGTTCTGGCACCAACCGATGACAGCGACACTCTCACCCAGTCGAAGAGGAACGCCGCAGACAGGGGAAGCTGCCCGTCCCTCGGGGCCCTGACCGCTCTCCATCCTGACCGTGCTTGCTCCATCTCTAGCCACACCTTCCTTTGGTTGTTGAAAGTGTCCCCCAACCTTCTGCAATTCTTTTAATCTGCAGAATCTCAGTGGCCTCTCTCCAATCAGGAAGGCCGATTTCTGCAATATACCCTCCCCTCTCTTACTGGCAGAGAGAGAGGAGTACGTGAAAGGCTTCACGGTGGGTCTGTGGGCGTATGAAGCAAGGCACCTAAACTTCGGAGGGTGGACACTTTCCACACTCTAAGGACAACTCAACTGCGTGTGGGAGCGAGACTCTGGAGCAGGAGTGGGGACGGTCAGGTGGTGGAGCAGTGACTCAGCGATAAAATGGGGCTGGAAGTGGCAGTGGTTGGAAAGAAGAATGAAAAACTTACACTTCAAAACAAAACAATCTGTGAGTGGGTCTGAGTATAGTTACATCCTGTGCCAATAGGTATTTAAATATAAGATGTCTTATCAAGCACCGCAGAGAAAATATAACCATTATCATATTCTGAGACGGTTCACTGGTCAAAGGGGATTCAATTCTCTGACTATGTTTAAAAAACAACTACTTAGAGATCCTGGAAAGTTAACTCACTAAACCTCCAATAATGTACTAGTAACACTTCTCAGATCACCATCGACTCACGCCCTTATAATTACGTAGACACAGACGTGGATATAATGTGAATCTTTCCAAATAAGGAAGGTCCACTACAGAGAGGCTCGTACATCTCTATAGAGCTCTCACAAACTTGAGAGTGAGGACAAAGCGACCCTCACAGACTGTCCCGGTGTGTTCATGACCTTTACTTCTCCAGGTGCTTCCTACGCCGACCACACGTTTCCTGCAGAGAAGCTGGACGATGCTGTAGCTCCAGGCCACGAGTATACCTACGAGTGGACTATCAGTGAGGACAGCGGGCCCACCAGCGACGACCCGCCATGCCTCACACACATCTACTACTCCTATGAAAATCTGATACAGGACTTCAACTCTGGGCTGATCGGTCCTCTGCTTATTTGTAAGAAAGGTAAAAAAAAAACAAAAATCAAAGCTATTGGAATGGTAAGGGGTACTGCGGTGGAATGAGGCTTGGGAGACTCTTGGAAGCTTTCAGTAAACCCCGCAGAGGGAGAAGGGTGTGGACACCAGAGTGCTGTGCAGCTGTGCACGTTGGTGCAGAGGGTTAGGAAACCACCTCTGTTCCTTCCAGTCCCTCCCACATCTTGGTCCTGGAGCCTCTCCCCAGTAAATTCCTGTCTGAGAACTTGCTCCGAGGCCAGCCCGTGTGGTCTGTAATGTTTATCTCAAAGCCAAATCCCCTTTTTCTTTTTAAAGATTTATTTATTTATTTTTAGAGAGAGGGGAAGGGAGGGATATTGGAGAGAAAGTTCGATCAGCCTGCCTCTCGCATGCCCCCAACTGGGGACCTGGCCCACAACCCAGGCGTATGCCCTGACTGGGAATCGAACCAGTGATCCTTTGGTTCTCAGGCCAGCGCTCAACCCACTGAGCCATACCAGCCAGGGCAGAAAACACAAGATTTTAATAAGCCTTCCCATCATCATTACTTGATAAAGATGCTATTTTGGATATAAGGTCTTCCTCCACTTGACTTCACTGCGATGGGTTGCTTGCCTTAAACTCTTCGCTGTCTGGGAAGAAGAAATGAGAGTTTTCTTTCTGAGATGCTATTTGACAAGCACATCTTTCCTTCCCAGGCACCCTAAGTGAGGGTGGGATTCAGAAGATGTTTGACAAGCAGCACGTGCTGATGTTTGCTGTGTTTGACGAAAGCAAGAGCTGGAGCCGATCGTCGTCCATCATGTACACGGTCAACGGCTACGTGAACGGGACCATGCCAGGTAACGGGCTGTGCCAGTCCTTTGACTCTGCTGTTTTCCTCACGGCCCTGGGAAGCTGACCATACTCACTATTTTTCAACTCTTAATCAGAAAGTCACTGTAGTCTAGCTCAGTGGTTCTCAAGATTTTATCTTCTTTTTTCTTGACCTTCAAGTACAACAGACAAATTGGAAGCTGCCCAAGGGAAGGAGTGTGCAGCCTTATTAGATGGGATGCTCGCAGCAGGCTTCACCTTGACCTGCATCTCCTCCGGGATGTCAGCTTAGTCTCCTTCAGTAGGTTCTGGGGTCCCTGCTACGTGGTGACCACGCCTTCATCCACAGAGGAAGCCTTTCAGGACAGAAGTTCAAGGTCACCCCCTGGCAGAAAGGGTCAGCAGGAAGAATTCAATAAAGAAACTGATAGTAGAGATGAACAGGAGATTAGGAGAAATACCCAACACACAAAACACTCCTAGCCGGTCAAAGGTGCTAGACAGGGAATAGTCAAAGGCCCGCAGGATATCTGCTCTTTCCCTTTGTATCAGAGCAACTCTTAGAGAAAGAAACTGACCCCCGCCTAAACCATGTTTAACTTCTATCTGGCAAAAATGCCTTAGAGCCAAAGATCCTGAGGAAAAAAAGTGGAAAAATGAAAATATTACTTTATTAATTAAAGCACTCCAAACATGAAGTTTCTCAGGGGTCATTCTCTGTGCCTGAAAAACCACAAATGGCCTCACTTCCTGCAAACAAAACTTGGCAAGAGCGGAGACCTGGACATTGCTTTAAAAATGTTCTCAATTCCATTGATTGTGTCAGCCCTTCTGGGTTATTACAGACACATTCACATGGCTCTGAGCTTTGATCCAGAGTTCCAAAACTTCCCTGAGGTCTAACTTAGGAGATCTGAGTTCAAATGTAGCTCATTTCTCCACCTGAGTGTGGTCCCTGGCAGTTAGCTGTCTCCATGTGCTAACGTACAAAAATGCAGTAACTATCTACCTTGGGAGAGAGGGCGTTTAAGAATTTCTTTACATGTGAAAATAGCATCTCCAGTGCTATGGGGTGTACAGGGGCGTGGTCAAAAGGGAAATTGTGTGTCTATGTCCCGGTAGAGTGGATCATCTGTGTAAATATGCAGAAGCCCCCAAAAGCAAACCATATGCACAAAAACAAAAATTAATAACTTGGCCAGGGAATACGGTATATGGATTTATAGATGAAAAAGACAGGTTAGTTGGGGCTAAGGGGGCAGGGAAGGGAAATGGCATTAGCAGAGACAGAAAGGAGTTAATGCTTGTCAAACAGCATTACAGAGCAGTAGAAATGGAGTAAATACGGTAAATGCTAATACAGATGTATTAAACGCTCAGGTCAATGCGAGCATTTCTTGAGGGTAGCAAACGGCTTCCACAAAAACCTCCTTCCTTTCAGCTTCTCATTCTCAGGTTTTAGCTTCTTGTTCTCACCATGAAACCGGAATCCCTGTCTTGTTATAATGGTCCCCTCAAAAAGACAAGTCCCTCAGCTCCCCTATGGAGAAGGGACTGATCCTCAGCCCCACGGTGTGGTATCTAGTGATTACGGATCTGAAACTTAAAACCCAGGCCAACCGTAGAAGCCAGAGTTGAAATCTCCCCCACAGCAAATGAGCATTTTCCCAGTTACCGTGGGAGCAAAACAATGAGCAGAATTCAGCTTTTGTGCTCGGCTCTCATTACTCCATCCATGCCATGCTCCCAGCGGCCCTCATTACGCTGTAATGAGGACCCATCCACTCCATTTTAAGGGGAGCCTGTAACTCACAGAGTAATTCAATGCCTTGTCATTAAAACAACCAACAAGTGGGTACGGAAGCAACCCACAATCCTTAAGTCTCCTTCACGTCTCCTTGAATTCGGCCCTATTGGAGACGTTGGAGACTCCCCCAGCTGAGCCCAGATTGATTCTGGAGTGACCAGGACTGTCCCAGGCTGGCTCAGGACTGTCCCAGTTCTGACACTGAAAATCCTGCATCCCGGGAAACTAGGAGAGTTGGTCACTTACTGGGTTCCCTTCTTGGCTTAACCCTTTAGCAACCCCTGTTTCTGAACTAACGTCCCCTGTCTCTGGGCTCTCTCCTTACCTCTGTGGTACCACTTACTGCAGCGAGTGGTGACGGCCTGTGGGCTCTTCGCTCAGACGCCTCCTTTCCTGGGGCAGGAGCCGCAACTGGACCATCTCCCCTCAGAACCCTGCAATGCCTGGCACATAGCAGGTACTCAGTACATACCTGACGCATGAGTGCTGACTGCCTGTTTCGCCCCTCATCTCTCCCCCTCTCTCAGATGTAACAGTCTGTGCCAATGACCAAGTCAGCTGGCACCTGATTGGAATGAGCTCCGGACCCGAACTCTTCTCCATTCACTTCCACGGCCAGGTGCTGGAGCAGAACCGTCATAAGATCTCAGCCTTGACCCTCGTCAGTGCTACGTCCGCTACTGCAAACATGACCATGGGCCCCGGAGGAAAGTGGGTCGTGTCTTCTCTCACCCCTACACATTTTCAAGGCAAGAAACCCTCCCAATAGAACGTACAGCCCTTTCTTCCCAGGCACTAACTCCCTCCTTACCCTTTGCTTGTGCAAGTCGCGTGTGCTCCAGACATTCGTGCATCGGTCCCAAGAACAGAACGTACATTCTCCACTCTTAGATGTATCATGGGGGATGGAGGACGTGGAGACATTAGCAAAGATTTTTTAAAATGAAGCAAAAGCTGAAGAGGTCTCGACTTCCTCGAAAGGAAAAGGGAGGCAGGAAACAAAGGTTTACATGGAGATATTCTTTCTTGGGGTATTTAATATGTAGCCCAAAAGAAAAGACCCAGAGGCTAGAATGATACAAGCATGTGCAAATTTATAGAAGCGCAAATATATAGAAGTGTGCAAATATATAGAAGTTACAGGAAGCATGTAAAAAGGTGGACCGTGAAAAGATTCTCTTTTCTAACAAGATGAGTGCAGAGCCCGGCACACAGAGGAACCCAATGGGTACATGTTGAGTGGATCAAACAGAAACTCTAAGCAGCTGAGACATGGGCTTTAAAGAATATCGGTGAATTCTAGTGAGGAAAAAAAAATCAGCCCCGGTTTTGATGTGCTACCCCATAAACAAAAATAACTAATTGTTCGAGTGCACATCATTGCTTTAAAACTATTGGAAGGAGAGTTCCTGTAAAGAGAAATTAAAATGCGAGTAGATGACATTACTGTAGGAAATCGTTTTGTTACCCGAAGTACGTATATAAGCAGAACACATCAGAGAGACTCCATGGGGCCGTTTTGCTTTTGAACTGAGCAGTGAAAACTGTATTTGAAGGAACGTCATTGCCACAGTATCCCTGGAAGATAGAATACCGAGTCATGGTAAAACAACAACGAAACTAACATTGTTGAGATGAGGTGCTTTTGGTATTAATTTAGTTAATTTTTTAACAACAATTTCATACAGCACGTACTTTTGATTTTCCAAATAAAGAGACATGACAGGAAAAATGAGAAATCAATAAAACCTAAGTCAGAAGGTTTTCAGGGTCTGGCAATTACCAATGTCCCCGCTCTGGAAGAAGCCAAGGAAAGCTTTCCAAGCTTTCTCCCCTAACCCATGCCCTCTTTCCCTTGCCTTTTATTCTTGCCTCTTTCTCTGCTGCACTAAAAGAACTCCGAACCCAAATGTCCAAAGTTTGCCAGAGCGTTACTTTTCACTATTGTTATTTAAACCTTCCACAGTTTCAAAAGATACCCATCCTGATCAGCCTTGATTTCTGCTCTCATACTTTCACGGTCTTTATGTCCTGACTCAGCTGGGATGCAGGCTTCCATAGACATCAAAAACTGCGCCAAGAAAACCAGGAGTTCCAAGACGCTGACACGTGAGCAGAGGAGGCACATGAAGAGGTGGGAATACTTCATTGCCGCAGAGGAAGTCATCTGGGACTACGCGCCGGTCATACCGGGGAACATGGACAAGTGAGTCTGGGGGCTTCTGGCCACTGGGCAGAAGTTCAAAATGTGTTCTGCAGGGTCCTGGGGGCGTGGGGGAAATGTCAGGAGTTGGCGGCTCTCAAGGGAGCCCACGTTTTGGATTCCATTCATGTCTGGTTCAAAGTCAATCTGGAATGACCCCAACTCGCCAAGGGAAATAATAATAATAATAATAATGGCAGCTACCACTAGTTGAATGTTTACTGTTTCCAAGCACTATGTTGAATCCTTTTGAAGAGCTTTACTTGAACTCCAGAAGCAAAGAAACAGCTCTCATTTATTATGTAGATTAGGAAATAGCTCAGCGATAATTAAGAAATCTGGAAATTGAAAACATTTGGAAAGTATTCAAGCCCACTCACTATAAGAGAAATGCAAATTAAGCTTCTCTGAAATGCCATTTTTCACCCCTCAGACTCACAGTCCCGGCGGCACAGCCCTTGGCAAGGGTGTGAGACGCAGGCACCGCTGTGTGTTGCTGGTGGACAAGGACATTGGAGAAGCCATTCTGGAGGAACGTGGCCTTATGTGTTAAAATGATAAATGCCTCTACCCTCTGACCCCGCAATCTCACCCTGGGAATTTACTACAAGATGTTTTTGTTCACAGGGGAAATGGTGTCCACATAGGGTCGTCACCAAGACCAGAGACCTCTCGGGTCTCCTCTGGCAACCAGAGTGACCGGAATTCCAAGTAGCTGCTTCTAACTGTGACCGTGACTTTATCGGGCAGATCAGAGGTTTCCAGTTTTCCAACCAGAGGGGCGATATCAGGACTTTGCAGATCATATTATGAGTTTTTGTTCTTTTTTCTTTTTGTTTGTTTATTTATTTATTTTTAGAAAACTAGCTTTTTAGCTAATTCAAGAACAGAACTTCTAAGCACAAGGGTTTCCCCCATCCTACCAGAGTCTCCACTTGAGGAAATGGTTAGTTTTTAAATATTTCATTTCCCTTTCAGAAAATACAGGTCTCTGCATTTGGATAATTTCTCGAACCAAATTGGAAAACATTATAAGAAGGTTGTCTACAAACAGTATGAAGATGAGTCCTTCACCAAACGCCTGGAGGATTCAAGCAACAAAAATGACGGGATCTTGGGCCCGGTCATCAGAGCCCAGGTCAGGGACACGCTCAAAGTAAGTGGCAGACACGTCGGACCACGTGGGAGAAGTTAAATAGTACAAGACATGATAAGTGGTGGTTGTTATTTTTTTTAAAAAAGATACCCGTGTACTTTTAACTCGAAGGTGACTTTCCTTTTTTATTTAGTATTTGCATGTATTTGTAGCCTACCTGGTAATACAAAGAATCTGAGACAGTTAAGTCAAATTATAAAGGAATGAACAAAGAGTGACTGTAACCGGAGTGAATGATAAGGGGTCAAAGATGAAACCGAGGACAAGGTACGGATGATGAGACGTACACCGTACGATCTTACCCGCTTGTTTGCGAATTTCGTCCTGAGCTTTCTCGCAGCCAAAGTAAACGGGAAAGGTGTCAGGGCCAGATTCACAGCAGTCAGCAAAGGAGCCCAGAGACCGGAGAGGAATTTCTCCTGTGGATCCTTGTAAAGAGGATGCTATGTGAGGAGGGATTCCTCGGTACAGTCCCTACACCTGGTGCAATGAATTAAAAAGCAGTAGAGCCTTTTAAGAATGTTTCTCTTTAGAGCGGAGAATACCACAGTAAACACAACCAAGAGAAAAACCTGCTCTTCACTGGTGTCCAGCTAGGTCGTCCTCTGAGCACTGGTCTCAGGCGGAAGTAAACTGAGATAATGGATCATGAGCCCTGAACACATTCTCCTGACAGTGTTCCTTCAACGTGATGTCACACCACCAAGCTTTTGTAAGAACCGGGGAGCAGAGAATGGAAGGTTGCAATCTCTGGCAAGGTTCTAGAATGCAGATAATCTATAGATGGAGGCCAATCCAAAAGCTTTGGCAATCAACCAGGTAGAAGATAAGGTCTTCACCTTATCTCTTTGGAAGAGGAAGGAGCTTAACCAGGACTCCTGGGTGAATGGTGCCTCCCTCTGCCTCTGCACAGGGCCGAGCTAAGAGGTCATCTGCAGAGCAGACCAGTTCTGTTCACTTGAAAATAACAGAAGGACCAGAAGGCAGCCTTTCTCTGGTCCTCTTGCCCCTGCTTCATCCCTGATGCCTTGTAGGTGCCAGTAGGGAGTGTAAATGTGCCTCACTGGCAATGTGGGGTCTGGCTCTTTGCCACGCCCCTCTAGAAGCTGGCTTCTGGGAGATGTGGCCGGCTGGAGAAGGGGGTCACGGTGTAGAGAGAAGGAGGGGCAGATTCCAAAGCACATGCGGTCCAAGCTGAAAGAAGAGGGGAAGGGGCATGGGGACCAGCTTGGAAAGGGCGGCTTGGTGAGGAAAATGTCACTTCCAAGGTCAGAGTATGATGTGAGGTGAGACTCTCAAATTGGTGCTCAGATAAACAGAGCTAGTTTGCACACACACCCCCCATCCAACACGTGAGTGTGCAGAGTGAACATCCTGTGTTAATTGTCATGCTCAACCTTACACCCCGAATCACGAATCTGGGTTAACTTTGTAGATCGTGTTCAAAAACATGGCCAGCCGCGCCTACAGCATCTACCCTCACGGACTGACCTTCTCCCCTGTTGAAGAGGGAGCCAACTCTTCCTCCACCTCAGGTTTGAATCTGCCACGTCTGCTGACCTCTGTGATCTCTGAGACGCTCCCTTCTTTTCCTGCTGTCTCCCTCGCTCAGAAGTAGCACTTGGGCAGCCAGGCAGCGTGTATGTTGGTGTAGACACATGAACAGGCACCCTGGAAGTCACCAGGAAACCCTGCCCACTGCAGGGACTTTGTCTGCACCACTAGTTACAAAATACCATGTCTTCTGTCACTGCCACAGTGGCCCCTAGCAGAGCCAGACCTGACGATGGCGTGTGCTGCCCAGGGCTTCTCTTAAGGGGATCTTAATATAAAAAGGATATTCCTTTCCCGATACTCATTGGTTGCAGTGAGAGCTCAATTATATTATGTAGGCGTGCTTCCATGCGTTTATTCATTTATTCATCTTCAGGAAATAACTCTGCAAGTGACCACGATTTTGACTGTATTTTCTTGCAGGTGGTAACATCGTAATGAAAGCGGTTCAACCCGGGGAAATGTACACTTACAAATGGAACATCCTAGAGTCTGATGAGCCCACAGAAAACGATGCCCAGTGCTTAACCAGACCCTACTACAGCGATGTGGACGTCACGAGGGACATGGCCTCGGGGCTCATAGGGCTGCTTCTGATCTGTAAGAGCAGGTCCCTGGACAAGCGAGGCATACAGGTATTTTGCCCTTGACGTCACCTTTCAGAAATTCCAGGAATTTCTTCTGGCTGGAACAGATTAGGTCTCCTTGCTAAACCATGGAGCTTTTCCGGAGAGCAGAAAATGTCAAGCAGTCCTCCTGAGCGTGATAATATTTATTCCTTGGGTAACTTTTGTCTTGTCTGTTTTCACCTGGACTCACTGCGGAAGTCTTAGTGCAAGTCTGCAGTGCAAAACCATATCTTGCTATCATGTCAAATTCCAGGTCTGCTGGTGTTTGCTGTGCGCTGAGCAAGCCACGTAGCCTCTCTCGGGTTCTTCCTTTTATGAAATGGGTAATACCCCTGCTAAAGAGTTTACAGGGTTGCTTGGGGCTCAGGGAGATACCACGTGGTGAAAGTGTCGAACTCCGGACCGACCCTTGCTATTTTTGAGATCTTCACTAGAAAGAGATGAGGGAGATACTCTGGAGTCAGAGCTGCTCATGAGACTGGACCTCAATCATGGTCCATCTCTAGTAAGACTAAATTACACAAAGATATGAACCTTTAGACTTGATCTTCATGGTAGAATAGTCTCATATTATTAACTTAAAATTCACAGACAACTGGGCTAAGCTATACTCTCAAAAGTTTCATTGCAAGGCACACAAAATAAATGGATGCCTAGGAAAGCCAGAAATGAACATTTGGTAGACCCTGATTTATTGAGCTTGGAAAGGAAGCAGGTGTCGAGAGGAGGGAAGCTTCCCTGTTGCGAACTCCTCTTTTGTCCTTTGCCGTCGCTCGGGGCGCACCCAGCCGGTCCGTCAGGCCGAAAGGTGTTCAGTCACAGAGATAAACAGAGTTGCAGCTGCCACGACGAATGGAATTTTTCTCTTAGGCTGTTTCGGTCTCTGAGTTTTCTGACCTTCCCCGTTTGCTTTTGCGGGATGCCTTTTTGGTCTCTCACAAATGCCCGCATGCGTGGCTTCGGTGGTCCCCAGGATGTGTCCCTGTGGTGTCTGAAGCTGTAGGGAGTTGGCTGGGACATCAGTCACTGAACCCGGCACCTCCCCTCCAGAGGGCGGCGGACATCGAGCAGCAGGTTGTGTTCGCCGTGTTCGACGAGAACAAGAGCTGGTACCTCGAGGACAACATCAACAAGTTCTGTGAAAGTCCTGAGAAGGTGAACCGGGCCGACCCCAAGTTTTACGAATCCAACATCATGAGCAGTAAGTCGAAGCGCCGTCTTTGCCCAAGAGCTCCCCACTCCGGCGGTGGCAGCACAGCTGTGCCCAGAGGCAGACACGGTTAGAACCCGCTGACCTCTCAGCCGCCCTGCAGCCCGGGATTCGGTGATGAAATGACATAAACGGTGACATCGGGGCAGCCATTTTACAGCGAGACGTCCAAAGCTTGTTATCCTTACACATCTTCTGGGTCCCCTGCTCCGAGTGTGTGTGTGTGTGTGTGTGTGTGTGTGTGCACGTGCACACGCACCAGTGGGCATGCTCCGGGCAGGGAAGAGCAGGTGAGGGGCAGGGGCAGCAAAGGAAAGGGTGACAGGCCCTGGTCAGCGGTGCCTGTGGTGCAAAATGGGTGCGAGGGGAATGTTCTACGGCCAGGGCGGACACAAGGTAAGTAGTTCCAGACTGGATTTTCACATCACACTGAGGACTTTCGCGTGTGGGGGGAGCCAGGAGTTTTGCAAAAGCACTCCATGACCTGGTCTGAAGCACGCAGTGAAGAGTTCTGGGCAGTAGGGATCCCCTGAGCCCTGGCTCGGGCACGGGCTGCAGTTTTAAGTTCAGTGTCCAAAGTCACTGCTGTGGGGAGTCCGAGTTTGATCTTCTTTCTGGTCACAGGTCAGAGCTGGCGAAGCCTACCTCGGGTAATCGCTGCTTCGATGCAACCCAGTGAACATGGGAGCGTTTATTTTGGGTATGGTGCCCGCGCCTCCTTCCTGGCGCGGGCCTGGCGTTCTAACAGGCTTAACTCTTGCAGCTATCAATGGCTACGTGCCCGAGAGCATATCCACACTGGGCTTTTGCTTTGATGACACCGTCCAGTGGCACTTCTGCAGCGTGGGCACCCAGGATGAGGTTTTGACCATTCACTTCACCGGGCACTCCTTCATCTATGGCAAGAGGCACGAGGACACCCTGGTCCTCTCTCCCATGAGCGGGGAATCTGTGACCATCACCATGGATAATGTTGGTAAGAGCCTGGGCGCAGAGAGAGGCCACCCTCATCGCTAAAGCTCCGCTGCAGCCCTCCGGGCCCCGCAGCTCCTGGGCTCACCCCCCTCTGCTCCCTTTCAGGCTTTCCTTTCAGTACTCATCCTGATTTCTACTTGGGGAATTAATTACCACAGTGGGTCCTGTCCTTTCATGTGAGCCCCGTTTGTCCTGCTCTGGGCTCAGAGAGCAGTGAAAACGCGTACCCGCAGAAAGGTGTGGCATAACTTTGAGGAGGAAGCATGAGTATTCGGTCCCCAAAGGAAATTTCTTTTATCAGTATGCCCTTCTCAGTTTTTTAAGGCAGCCCTCCCCCAATGGGCTTAGTGATCATCGGAGACAGCGCCTCAGAGGGTGGCCTTGGCAGCGGCGCCGTGTCCTGGAAGGCACGAGGGCTTTGGAGGTCACTAGACCTGGGTTCACATCCTGCCCTGCCTCTCAGTATCTGTGTGACCTTGGGCAGGTGCCTTTGCCCTCCCTGAGCCTCAGTTTATTCATCAGAAAAAAGTAGAATAACGACACCATACAGAGTTGCTTTGGTCATTAATTACAATGTGTGCCAAGCACTCGGGACTCTAAAACAGGGATAACGATCAGAGACGTCCCAGGAAATCTCCAGCGTGCCAGCGAATCACGGCATGTCAGAGAGATTAAAAATTGCCCCAGGCCCCCATGAATTATCGATCACTTGGAATACCTAAAGGTCCCTAATTTCTGGGGGTAGACATCGCCACCCTCCCCCCAGCCCCAATCCCAAACGAGATGTGCAGCTCACAAGACGTATATGATTTCCAAAGTTCATTTTATTCTCAACTCATCCCTTTTAAAATATGTTCTAACATAGTGACTCTCCAACTCTCTCTGCTACGAAGTGTTTTCTCCCTACTCATATCCACTGACCAGTATGTTTGGTCTGTATTCTGTTAAATGAGGTAAGTGTCCTGATCACACAGTTGGAGGTCACAGCAATGTCAAAGGGCCCGAAAGTGTCCTAAGCACTAGACATTCCTTGGTTTGTCTCCTTAGAGCACAGTGGACTGCTAATCAGCCGTTCACAGAGCAGTGGGGGTCCACAGACCACGCTGGCTATTATCAGCCACAGTGTATGTGAGGGTTTTTATGTCTTTTCCTGGACTTAGCGCTCCCTCTTCTGTCTCCCTTCTGTAGGAACTTGGATGTTAACTACCATGAATTCTAATCCAAGAAGCAGACACCTGCGGCTGAGATTCAGGGATGCGAAGTGTATCTGGTATGATAGTGACGATGACTATGATATATACGAACCTCCGACACCTGCGGCCTTGACTACACGGAAAATGCGCGAATTCCCAGAAGACCCCGAGGTGGAGGATGGTGCTGATGATGAACAGGACCAGCTGGCTTTAGAACTGGGACTTAGGTCGTTCAGAAATGCATCCCAGAGTCAGCAGGGAGATGAGTTCAATCTGACTGCCCTGGCCCTGGACGACAGCTCCGAATTCACGCCTCCAAGTACCGACACGGCTGTTGGGTCACATCCGTCTTCCTCAAGTGACATTAGCAGGCTCATTGCCAATCCCTCTGCAGAAACTCACAAAACCCTTCCGCATCCTGAAACCGCCACAGCTGGTCCCCATGTGGGACGCAGCTTAGAAGAGACCTCAGATCTCAACCCTCCTGCAGCAGAGCATTCCAGCCCTTACTCTGAAGATCCTGTAGAGGATCCTCTACAGTCTATTGTCACGGAGATAAGCCTGCTTCTGCGTGGTGCAGAAGGACTGAGAAGTCAAGGACAGGCTAAACCTAACAGGTTCGAGGCAGGAAGAGACAGACAGGCCGGGCACAAGCTCCCCCAGATGGAATTTCTAGCACATAAAACTGGGAGACATTCAGGCCAAGACAACGCTTCTTCCAGCGCAGAGCCCTGGGAGGACCGTCCCAGCGATCCGTTACTCTTGAAACAAGAGACGCCATCTAAGACTTGGAACGGGAAATGGCATTTGGTTTCTGAAAAGGGTAGCTATGAGGTCATCCCGGAGGCTGATAAAGGCAGGGCTGTCAATGAGCCGCAGCCCAGCCCCCAGAATGCCTCAGGGACCTGGGGGAAAAGCACCCCTCTTCCAAACAAGCATGGAAAGCAGAGTGGCCTCCCAAAGTTTTACGGAGTTAGACATAAATATCCACAAGTCAGACAGGGAGGGAGAAACAGCAGACCGAAGAACAGCACTGTTTTAATTCGGACACGAAGAAAGAAGCTTGCACGCCGCACTCCTTTCTCTCCGAGGGGCTTCCGCCCCCTCGGAGGAGCGGCCAACGGCATGCGTTCAGACTCGAGTCACACGTCCAATGAGACATCGCTCCCCACTCACCTCAACGAGACATTCTCCTCTACAGACCTCAGCCTGATGGCCTCACTTCCCGACCATAATCGGAACCCCCCGGACAATGCTGGGCAGACAGGCTTCTCGCCAGACATCGATCAGACTGTTCCCCCAGAAGAGCGCAACCAAAGGTTCCCTCTTCCTGACTCCGATGGAACGCACTTCACCGCAGAGCCCAGCCACAGACCTTCTCCAGGGCCCGGCCAGGTGTTCAGCTCTGATCTAAGAAACCAGTCCTCCCCCACTGACTCTGGACAAATGTCCCCTTCCTTAGAACTTGAAGTCTGGCAGACAGCCATCTCCCCAGACCTCAGTCACCCATCCCCTTCTCCGGAATCCAGACGGACAAACCTTTCCCTGGAACTCAGCCTGAAGACTCTCTCCCCAGACCGCGGCCAGACAACCCTTTCCTCAGACCTCGGCCAGACAACCCTTTCCCCAGACCTCGGCCAGGAGACTGTCTCCCCAGACCTCGGCCAGACAACCCTTTCCCCAGACCTCGGCCAGGAGACCATCTCCCCAGACCTCGGCCAGGAGACCATCTCCCC
>PVJI01028419.1:0-16541 GCA_004026765.1 Micronycteris hirsuta
AAAACACCGTCCTGTCCTTATTGTCTACATTTAACTTCGGGTGATGTCAGTCTTTTTGTAATAATGGTTTTTCCAATTAGTAAAATAATACATGCAAAATTAATTTGGATAATAATGGAAAAGACAATGTAGAAATAAATAAAGCCTCACCTTAAAAAAAGAAAGGATGACAGAAATAACTGTTTTTCTCAGTATGCTTCAAATGGTAATCAGCTCAAATATATGGTGAAGGTTCTTTATTTGCCAAACTTATGAAACAAAGAATGCTCATTTTCCCAAGTTTTATTACTTGTAAATAACATTATATGAGGGGGGGCCCAATAAGAGAATTATCTTCTGGAAGGCAGGCCCTATGTAGTACAGGCTTCCCCCACTAGGTGAGTGCTCTAGGTGCCCATCTGTACTGGTAGACCAAATGGCATTGTTGTGAGAAGCTGCATTCTGCTTCCATGAATTTTTTTGGAGACTCTTTCAGTGCATTTGCCTATTTCATGATGGGTGATGTACTAGTGTACCTGCCCACACCATGCGGAGTGCTTAGTAGTTTTTGACCAAAACCCAGCACTACCCTTGTGCCCACTCTCCTTATTCATCCGATCTTGCCTTGAGCAACTATTTATTTGTTTCCCTGGATGAAAAAAGTCCTCAAAGGGAAAAGTTTTGCTGATGTGGAAGGGTTGAAACTAAAAATGGCAGAAACCCTAAAAGGCATCAAAATCAACGCATTCAAAAACTGTTTTGAGCAGCGGAAAAAAAAAAAGTCTTGATGCATGTATTGCATCAAATGGAGAGTACTTTGAAGGTGACTGAAATTTAAACATGTAAGAAAAAATACACAATTTTTTATAAATAAATTCCTTTGGGGGGGAGGCTTCCCCCTTTCTATAAAGACTTTTCAATCAGTGTGTAGTTACAAGATTGGTATAAAACTATGCACATAATGCTTTTCTTTCTAGGTTTTAATTCCTTTCCATAGTAGAAACAATCAATGCCCGTGGTTTTCTTCAACTTGGAGTTTGTTAAGAGCCTCCTTGCTCTTCATATATTTTGTTCTCAGGGATATTCTTAACAATACTCACATCCATTTTATGTTAAAAGTTATAAGAGAATTTCACTCTCTTCCATTTTACTGTGTCAGTTAGCACAGAACTTTAGTTAAGGCTGTTCAGCTTTATTAGCACAGTGTGGAAAATTGACCAAATGTTGGGCAGATATTTTAGCAAGATTAACCATCATAAGGTTAATCCTGGAAAAAGCATAAAATCTCCTTCTCAAAAATTCAAATGAGTTTTATTCAGCTGGTTCTGGCAGTAGATTCTGAACGTGTCTTGATTGCTGTTTGCTTCTTCTTGGTGCTGAGAAAAACTTTCTTTGCAGCCTGACAAATTGAAACCTATCTCCTTAGAAACAGAGAAAATCATTTTACCAGAATATTTATTAAAGAATTTGGCACAGTCTTGTCAGTTAATCAGACATCACTGTTCACATGAACTTTAACCTTCACTGAGGGTGGAAAGAACAGATGGAGTTCTAAAACTAAAACTGGCTCAGTTCACAGAGACTGAACTTACAAGATCTAACATATTTATTGTTTCTGTGGTTAAGCTGTGGATGATGACTTAGTAACAAACAAAATCAGCATCTAGGACTATGACTTCTGGTTCTAAAATCTATCCTTGCTTAAGTAAATGTTGTAAGGGACTCATAAAATATATTCTTATCATCAACAGGCAAAGAATGTCCTTGATACTCTCTCCAACCATGCTCGCAGAATTGTTTCTAAAACCTGGATACCTGGTTTCCTGGAAGAGGCATCAGAAAAATATCCTAGTGGAAAGGTCAATGTCAGGCAACTCTACTGCTGGTAAAGCAGAAATCTTCAAGAGATTGATCCTTGGACTTTTATATATATCAAAAAGAATAGGTACACCTCATTTTCAGTCATGGGAAGGCTACTCCAAACAGAACCTTAAACTGAGGATTCTTAGGAACATTTAAAAAGAAAATAGTGTTTCGGAGGAGACAGCCTCCCTCAAAGACCACCAAAGACAGGAAATTACTCTGTAAGAAATAAACACCTACCAGCCATGGTTCATAGAAAAAAAAAAAAAAAAAAAGATCCAGTTTGTCACAATCTGTATGCTTTGATTATTTTCATAAAATTTTTATTCTCTTTTTATACTTTAACATTATGTTTAGCCATGCTACATATAAAGCTGTGACTCCTAGTATTTCATTTTCTCATCCTTGCTCACTCCCTAGAAACATTCAATATCTGGTAACAGGTTGCTCACAGTTTCGCTAAAACATGCATTTGAAGCCATGTTGGGTTTGCACACATTTTCCATCTAGTGCCAATGAATTCCTTCTACTAACAATCACTTGTAATAAAATATTTAGGGTTATCCATAATTGGGCTTAATTCCTGATTGATATTTTATTTAGAAGACAGCAGATCACTACAAATCTAAATTCTCAATTATGCCACAAGTAGGAAGAGAAGTTTATACCTAAAAAGGCACAACATTAAGGACCATTTATAGAAGGCAGCCCTGTAACTACAATTTTAGAAAGATAAGCTTTGGAAAAAAGCATAAATAAAATGACATAACTTTAATATCTTTCTCATATTTGCAGAACTTTTAAAAAAGGCCCATTATACAATTGGCAACTCTCAGATCTACCAGTCGTCTGAGTGATGAGGTCTCCTCTTTATACACCACACAAGATGTGGGGGGATTAACATAAAATGGCAGTGAAGGCAAACAACAAAATTTATCAACTCTCATAACTACAACCGGATTTGTAATACCAAAACCTAGTGGCTATTAAAGCAAACCTGACAGAAACTACTCTTTTAGTGTGGTAGGCAGAATAATGAGCTCTCAAAGATGTACAGATCCTAATTGCTGGGACTAATGAATATGTTACCTTACTTGGGAGGAAGAGGCTTTGTAGATGTGATTAAAGTTGAGAACCTTGAAATAGGGAGATTATCCAAGATCTGGAGTTATCAAATATAACCAGAAGGCTCTTTGCAAGTACAAGAGGAAGACAGAAAAGAAGACCAGAGTGGTATAATGTCAGAAGGACTTGATGCACTGTTGATAACTCCAAAGATGGAGAAAAGTGATTAAATGGATTGAATGTTTTTGTCCCTCCCAAATTCAGATGTTGAAGCCTTAATTTCCAGTGTGATGGTATTTGGATCTGGAGCCTTTGGGAAGTAATAGGTTTAGAAGATGATATGAAGATGGCCCTCATGATGGAATTAGTGCTCTCATGAGTAGAGAAATACACAGAAGAGATAGTTTTCTCCCTCCATAAGCACACATTGATAAAAAGCCATAGGAGCTTAAAGTGAGAAGGTGACTGTCAATAGGCCAGGAAGTAACTCTCTTGAGGAAGTGATTCTGTCAGCACCTTGATCTTTGACTTTCCAGGCTCCGGATAAGTGAAAAATAAATGTCTGTTGTGTAAGTCATCCAGGCTATTTTGTTAAAGCCCCTCAAGCTGACTAACATAAGGAGGATGAACCATGGAATGTGGTTGTCCTCTAGAAACTGGGAAAGGCAACAGCGTGGATTCTCCCATAGAGACTAGAGAAGAAATACAATTGTGCTGATACCTCAATTTTAGGCCCATAAGACCAATTGTGAGTTTCTAAGCTGAAGAACTGTTAGGAATGTTTCTGTTGTTTTCAGCCACTAAATGTGTGCTATTTTTGCAGCAACCATAGGTCAGTAATAATTTTGGTAAACAAATGCATGTTTCATGATGGTCAGTAATATCACTCAGGTTTCATTTTGGTCCATTATTTCTAATATTCCCTCAAAAAATCACAAAACGAACAAGCAAACAAGGACACTAAATACAATGTTACTAAACAACTTGATATTTAAAGAAGAAAAACCAAGTACCTAGTCAAAATCTGAAATCTTACCACTCACAGGGAATTCTGTAAAGCTTTCTGTTGTCATCAAGCATCTTGACATTACACTTTACACAAGGCGTGGAAGCTGAGAAATGTCTACACATGATGGTCAGTGATTAAAGGGGAGACATAACATGACAGCAAAGCCAAGGAATTCCTCAGCTGAGAAGTTAATGACAACAAGCAAATTGTGGTTTAGAATAGAGAAGTACTAGACTGACATTGTCTTTCCAGGTGGTACAATGGTTACTTTAAGGAAAGGATGACGGATATCTAGAGAATTTTATGAGATTTTTAATTATACTAAGAAAACACAAGATACAAACATACATATAATCATATGATGAGATGATTTGGCAAATTCTTCTGTAGCAATCAACCACCAAGTATGTCTCCAATTATCTTCATCTTCTGGCATACATACACTGTGTAGTCTTTTTCCACATTAACCTAGAACCTGTCCAGGTAATTTGTTAGGTATTGTGGAGGTGACAGTGTGTGGCTTCTGAGGCTAGGTCATAAACAGCATGGTGGCTTTCATTTTGGTCTCTTGGGTCATTCACTCTGGGAGGTGTCAGTCATCATACGGTGAGAGCCTTGAGACAGCACATGGATAGATTTGTGTGGAGAATAGCTGGGGCTGGTCACCAACAGCCAATACCAGCTCACCAGCCATGCAAATGAGCCACCCTGGAAGCGGGTGTCCCAGACTTAGCCAAGCCTTCAGTTGATAACAGTTTCATCCAACCAATGAAGTGTAACTTCTTGGAAGATTCTTAGCCAGAACAAACAATTGATAAGCTGTCTGAAATTATTAATCTCCCAAGTAATATGAGACTTAATAAATGTGTATTATTATTTTAGGTCATTATGTTTTGGATGTTTTGGGGTGATGTTGACGTAGCAATAGATGACCAACAAAACTCCCTTCTCTGGTTCTTCAGGGTTGTTGAATCAAGTGTAGGATCTGATCTTTTTGAGTCGAAATGCTTTTTTTTCTTAGTTTATTTTTATTTGAGTATAGTTGGTACACAATCTTATTTTATTATATATTAGTGTCAGGTGTTCACTATAGTGATTCAACATTATTTGTTTTTATGAAATTAAATTTATTGGGAATGGCATTGGTTAATAGAATTACATTTCAAATGTACAAATTTTTGACACATTATCTGTGATAGTGCAATGAGTGTTTACCACCCAAAGTAAAGTCTTCTCTCATCATATATTTGACCCACTTTATCCTCTACTAAACCCACCCTATTCCTTTTGGTGATTTCCATACCACCTCACACCTGTTAGAATGGCTATTATCAACAAGACAAATAATAACAAGAGCTTGGAGAGGTTGAGGAGGAAAAGAAACCTTCATTCACTTCTGGTGGGAATATAAACTGGTACAGTCACTAAGGAAAACAGTATGAAGGTTCTTCAAAAAATTAATAATATGGGCCCGGCTGGTGTAGCTTAGTGGATTGAGCGTGGGCTGGGAACCAGAGGGTCCCGGTTCGATTCCCAGTCGGGGCACATGCCTGGGTTGCGGGCCAGGTCCCCAGTGAGGGCCATGTGAGAGGCAACCATACATTGCTGTTTCTCTCCCTCTCTTTCTCCCTCCCTTCTCCTCTCTCTGTAAATAAATAAATAAAATCTTTAAAAAAAATTAATAATATGGGGTAAGATTGAGGGTAGAAGGAGGGGATAAGTAGGGTGGGAGAAAATGGTGGTGGGAAAATGGAGACAACTGTATTCGAACATTAATAACAAAATGATAAAGAAAATTAAGAATAGAGTTACCAATATGATGCAGCAATCCTTCTTCTTGGTATCCACCTGAGAATGTTGCAAACATTTCTTTGCAAAGATATGTATGCCCCTATGTCCACTGCAGTGTAAGTCACAGTGGCCAAGTATGGAAGCAACCAAAGTGCCCCTCAGTAGAGGACTGGATAGGGAAGATGGTGCATGTGCACAATGGAAAATAGGAAATACTGCCACTCACAACAACATCGATGGACCTCGAGAATATCATGCTAAGCAAAATAAGTCAGACAAAAAAAGTGAAGAACCATATGATTTCACTCATATGTGGGATGTGAAACTGAAAGCAACAAATAATAAAAAGAAAAACAAATACCCAATGACTAAAATGAGTTTTCTTGGCTCCTTTAGACGTGGACTACAAATATTAATCATAAGTCTTTCTTTGTTTTTTGTCTGTTATGTTGTTCAAAAATGTGACTTCCTGAATCTTAAAGCCTTTTGTTTAGATCATATGATACAACAGGTGATCTTCCAAACCAGAGGACAGAAATCAAACTGACTATATCAAGGTCAAAATCTCTCAACTGAAATCTTATATATAATTATCTCTTCAAATACTAGTATACATCTGGGTTGATCATGTCCCCAAATAATAATTGTCTTTCTTCAAATTCAGGGTAAAGAGGAATAACAAGGAGGCATATGAAATATAAAACAACTTATATCAATGTACTTTAGTTATTTTTTGAATTTTCTGTAAGTTTTGCCCAAGAAAAGAAAGTTTCAAATATCACGTAAATTTAATGTTTGTTTCAATATTTGAAGCAACTCACCAGAGCAAATATCTACCTATCTGACAATAGTTTACTCATCAAAACTTGCTTTGCAATTTCCACCTTGCTGTGGCCACCAATCCTGACCAATTTCAATGTTGCTTACCTCTCAAAAGTCGCTTAACTCACTTGAGCCTATACTCGCAATTGGGGAAAACCCTGCTCTGAGTTCTCCTTGTTAAGAAACTTCTAACACTCTATTATGGTGTCACATGTCCTTGACATAGTGCATTTTGATAAACTTTTAAAATCAATTTCTTTGATAATATTTGGGGAATTACACTGGTGAAAATGCAAAATAATACTTGTAAAAGTGAATGGTTGGCTACGAGGTTATGACTGCGGCATATGCACCAAGTGGCATGAATTACTTCAAAATCTACTAACTGTGTTTTAAAACCTTTTTTTAGTGCATGCTAGATCCCAGGTACTCATTTAGATCACATGCATAGAGAAGATATCTTCATTGAATGTACATTCTCGTAGAATGCTACATGCAGAGCTTCATGTTATGTTATGCTAAACAGGTAACTTGCTGACATAATCAGTATCATGGCAACAAGTAACTTTCAGTGAGCACATTTTCTTTACAAAGGTACGCAAGCTCACTTGCAGAGTGCATGTGTTTGGGTCTGTGTGTAGGAAAACGGCTATCAATAGCTGGATGTCTTAATTATTCAATTACAAAAAATGACAATAGTATTTAAAAGTTCCGGTCTAGTTATTTGTATTTATTTGGTCAACTGTGCTTTTCTCTTGGATATAATATTATATTTCATTTGCACACACACATACACACGATCTGTTATATTCAGCTCATGGTAATAAAAGGCATAAAATATTGTTTATATTATACATCAAAATGAGCCACTTAGAGAACTGCCTCACTGAAAAATAACAACATATAACTACTATACAGATTAATAGGAGGATTTGATGTTTCTTTTCCAGAAATTCAAGTTTACATTTCAGTAAATGGACATCTCTTTCTGCAAAAGCTGAGAATGTAATTCTTTTGAAAAATAATCTGATCTGTGCTGGAAAATTACATGTCATCTTGGGAAAAAGGACACTCACTAACAGTAATCATACAGAAAATCAAGCAACACAGACATCCCTTTCACTTGCAGTTAGGGATCCTCGCCACTCTGAAATGTACATAGAAAAACCAAATGGGGGATGAATGTCCTTGATGCTGCAGAGAGAAAGTCACCTAAACAACTCAGCTGACACAATCAAACATACACAATGCTGGGAAGGGACAGACACAGCTTTTTGACATTGTTTCAGCTGCCAAGAAAGTATAACATATGACTAGCGTTCTTTATTAAGTGATGATTTTCTTTTTCTTTCTTTATTAAGTTTTGATTTTCTCATCACTATTTATTGAGTTTACAATTTCATCAGCTCAATCCCAGGATGTACTCCATGACACCGAAGGCAATTCCATCTCCCCACGCGAGTGTAAAAGAAGATGGTAGGACAGCGTGGCGACATCTGAATTAATTTCGATTATTAGATACGTTTTATGACCTAATAATGTAAGGTATACATTTTTTTACAGCTCTTGATTCAGGATGAACATTTATTATATTAGCGATTCTAGAGGACGTTTGTGATTTTTAAAACCATCACATCATCTCTAAGGGTCCGTCGGCTTATAGTTTTTTTTTTTTTTCGGTCTAAATTTGATACCTAAAAACATTGTGATATATTTCCTTTCAATGTCTCACTATAAAACAAACTTTCACTTTTGGCTTAATATAACTGTGTCAGTTACAATCAAAATAATACTCAATAATAAACATTCCCTGCTATTTAAGAATAAGTTAAATGAATGTTTTCTATATTCTACAGAGTTCCTATTTTTTTGCATAACATCCACTAAAATTAAAGTGTAATAATTTGTGGGACCTTGTGTATTCAATGTTTGCTCTCTTTTTTGTTATAAATGATGTGAAGAAAAGAAATTCTAGTGTCAGGCTTATCATATTTTCTTCATTATTCAACTACTGTTCATTGTTTAGCATTGTTCCTGTAACAAACTACTATAAATATAGTGGTTTAAAACAACACAATATATTATATTACTGTTTTGTATGTCAGATATATGAAGTGGCTCTCACTAAGCCAGAGCATTTCAACCTCTAAGCTGCAAAAGGCACAGTGGAAACACAAGACTATTTAAAACATGCAGGGCTTGACTCTTTAGTCAGGGGACACTGACCTTCTTCCCCTTATATTGTAGAGTAGGGAAATTACAGCATCCAACACAACAATAGCCATCAGGTGTGAATGACTCAAAATGATACAGAGAGATCTGATCAGATCACTGGGAAGAAGTAGGGAGGGGCCAGGGACAGAGGTAGCCTGGGGCAGCAGTAATAGTCTAGGGCCAGATTGGCTGAGAAGCTGAACACCTCTGGAGCACAGGCAGTTAGGGGCCCAAAGACTGAAGACTGGTTCTTGGGCCCTCTTCCTGGAGGATGCCTGGATGATTGTGCTGCAGTTGCCTGTTTTTCAAAGGACAGGAGTTTCATATGGAGTTCGGTTGGGAGAAGAAACCCTGGGTGCAGCCTAGGATTGGGCTGGGCTGGGATAGGGTGGCGGGGTTATTTTTCTTTGGTTGGTCTAGAGGGGATGGACTCTGAGGCAGAAGCCTGCCGTTCTTCCAAAATATCTCATGTTTAGTTTGTAAACTACTGTATTTTTCAGACCATAAGACTCACCTAGGTTTTAGAGGAGGCAAATAGGAAAAAAAAAAAAAAGTTTGAAGCAAAAAATGTGGTAAAATATTTAATAACATAAATAACATTCAGGCTATAATTCAGCTACATTCAGACTATAAAATGCACACCCATTTTCTACCCGAATTTGGGGAAAAAGTGCGTCTTGTAGTCCGAAAAATATGATAATCCTGCAGAAATAAGATATCAAAAACAAATGGGGGGGGATAATAGGGAAACTCAGGAGTTAAAAATTTTATCCTTAATTGAAGGCTTAAGTGATTAAAGAAGTAACTAAAGAGTAAAGAATTTAGCTTTAATTGATAGGCCTAAGTGACTAATGCACAGGTGGCAAACGTGAGTCCCGAGGGCCAAATTCTGCCCTCCACCTTCTTTTATCAGCAACAGCACCAAGCTCCTTGCCCCTGGTTAGCAGTAGTTACATTTATACAGTCCTAAAATTGCATTCTGCCCTTTGAAGGCAACCGAGAAGCTGATGTGGCTCCCCAGGGAAAATGAGTTTGACACCTCTGGACTAATATATGTGGAAAGCAATTATTCCAAAATTGTGTAGCTTTCGAATAAAGACTCCTTTCCTTTATCACCAAACCTTGGCCTCTGGAATTTTCCCTGGAGGGTGGTGGCAGGCAGCAGGACCCTACTTGCTGTTTGGCAACAAAAATTATACAATTTTTTTTTTTAGATCAGCAAAAATATATGTTTTGGTGTGCCACAGAATTTTAGTAATTAGCTTACATGTGCCATGAGATGAAAAAGGCTGAGAAAGGCTGAGAGTAGGCTCATATCAGGCATGGGTAGTACAGCGATCTGTTTCAGAAGTTCTAGGGAGGAATCTATCTCTGCGTCTTTTCTAGATTCTACAGGCTGCTCTCATTGCTTGGCTTGTGGTTCTCTTCCCCCATTCTTCAAAGCTAGCAAAGGTTGTGTTTTTGACAAGTTTTCCATGGCCATATTTTCCTCTCATTCTATCCAAGAAAAGCTTTCTATTTCTAACCCAAAGGGTTAGCTTTTCTCCTTGAAGAAAGCCCAAGTTAAACTTCATCTATGTCTTTAACATAATCACACATTCGAAATCCCCATTGCCTTGTAAAGTAACATAGTCCCTGACTTCCCTCCCTGGAACACAACAGCTCATAAATCCTCTGGATCACTGTCAGACTCGCTGGGGAACAAAGGTTGAATTGTTGGCAGCCTCCTGGAGTCAGGTAAGTCATGCATTCCAGTTCTTGGAATAACAGCTTTCCATAGGCATTACTCACTTACACCTGTCCACTGTGACTTAAGCTAAAATCTCTAACTCCGGAGTTCCTCCATCAGGAGCAGTTTCTGAAGACATACTGTCCTCCTTCATCACCCCTAAACGATTTCAGAAATTGAAGT
Source organism: Micronycteris hirsuta (assembly GCA_004026765.1). Taxonomy (NCBI): domain Eukaryota; kingdom Metazoa; phylum Chordata; class Mammalia; order Chiroptera; family Phyllostomidae; genus Micronycteris; species Micronycteris hirsuta. The sequence goes on from PVJI01028419.1 coordinate 10,656, forward strand.
TCTCTGACTGCAGAATGAGACAGGCTGGTAAGCCAGGACAAGTGGAATAGGGAAACTGAGACAAGTAGTTAAACAAGCAGTTTGTAGCCATCTAGTAAATTGCAAACCCTATCTTCCCAAAACAAGGAATTTAAGATTAAATTGTTTGCTCTTCTCCTCCCCACTCAGAGGTAAATAGCTTAAACCACCTTACTCAGGAACAAATTTAGCAGAAATCCAGTTAGTACCATTTGCTGACCACGCCCAAGGGCAAATGAAGTTAAGTGAAGGGCAAATGAAGTTAAGTGAATAAATCTTATTTTGGCAGATCAACATAAAACTTATGAATATGCTATTGACATACTCCCCCAGATCTCCCCTAAACTCCCAGCCTTCGAAACTCCTCAAAACAAAGTTCCCTGTGGCTCTCCCTCCCATAAGTACACCCATGCCTTCCCCTAACCCCTCTTCATTCCCAACAGGCACACATCTCCTAAACCCTAAGGAACCCCATGAGGCTCTCAACCAAGAAGCAAGGGGCAGCCGTAGCTCACCCCCAGCTAAGCCACATACTCTGTCCTCAAGGTCCCTTTTTCTCTGATTTCTCAGTGAGCCAAAGAAACCAGTCATGGATCATGTTCCCATCTGGTCCCTCTCCTGTTGCTTCTGCTATCCTAGGCCCTTCCTTGTTTCACTGTCCCCAACTTAATAAACATCCTCTAAAAACAATAGGAGTGCTAAGATTAATATTTAGCACCTGTGTCAATTCAAAATTTGCGGTTATCATTTAATATTCAGAAAAAATTAACCTTGTGACTTTATGGATAAAGTGGTAAATTCCATTTTTAATTCTTCCTTCTAACATCCTCATTGATGATCTGCTTTTGTAGAACTATAACTCTATTCTTGGTTTCATATTTCCTTTTTCTTTTAAGGAGTTTTAAAATACTCCAAAAGAAGTTGACGTATAGCAATATGGCTATCTCCCATTCCAGTTCTAATTTCATATCCAATCCCTTCTTTATTGCTCAAGGTTATTTACAGATGGTGCAGAGAATGCTGCAACCCCATTCATATAAGGGCCCATTTCTAAATGCTGTGTGAAAGTATTTCAGGGTCTAACAAAAATGTTTCCAGTGAACATATGTTTTCTTTGCTTCTGGAACTGGACTTGTGTCTAGTATGTATTATATATACACATCTGTGTATAAATAATATCTTTTTAATGGAAAAAGTAGTATGCTTTCACAGTGTGTACAGGTTTCTGAATTCTCATTTTTCATGCAAGTGAGGACATGCTACGTCATTCTTGGAGTTTTTCCGTTCTGCCTATTTATCTTTTTTTTTTTTGCATTATATTTTATAAACTGTTTGATATATATCTGGGAGTTCTAAATTATATGTTTTAAAACTATTATAAATCCCTCTATATATTTCTGTGCATCTTGTCTAGGCTTTGGAGAGTCTCAGAAAATAAATCTCAGCTAAGATCAATACCAGGACTAAAACGTAACCACAAAGGGCTTTCTCTATAATAAAATTTAATTTTAGGAGATAATTGAGTTTTGTATATTTAGGATGAGAAAACTGACAGAAAGAATATTAATACAAGAAATGTGAAAGGAGGCAAGATGGTAGGTAATAAACAGTCTTCTCAAGTCAAGATTTTAGAAGGAAAATCAGTAAAATTGAGCTTTTCAGACTTTTCACTGCATTTTCTTTTGCATGATGATACTGATAATAATAATTATCATTATTTTAAGAAAACAGTTTTGGAGTCTGAATTTCTTTTGAAACCTTCCATATAACAGTGACATTTTTCAGGACATTAGATAAAATTTGACCTTTCTTTGTTCAATTATTAATATACAATATTCATCAAACATTTATATCTTATGAAAAGGTCTCCACAGAGGCTCCTTAGTTTTAAATGATTCTTGATAAAAGTATACATTTAGAATTGTGGGTGCACGAAGCAGAATTATTGTGAGGACATTTATAAAACCAAGAGGCTGCCTAAAGGAGTTATGGATCTAAACTAAGGTAAACTTGATACAGATAGATCTGGCCAGACTTGGCCAGACCTGGCCAGACCATGGGGCAGAGGGCAGAGGGCAGAGAAGGAGGCTGCCAGATACAGCATGGCAGTGTCGCATCGCCTGAGTAAACAAGCTACCGCAGCACTCGATTATAGATTCCCTACCCCAGGCATAGATGCACAGGAGGCCTTGCAGGGAGAACAGGAGGCTAGCAAGAGTGACTGACAAAAGAAAAAGCCCTACTACTCCCTTCAGATCCCTAATTGAAGGTGGGACCACGGGACACAGTGGCATGTGTACCGTACAGGTCAACGTGAGCCCTGGCTGGTGTGGCTCAGTGTACTGAGTGCAGGACAGCAAACCAAAGCACGGAGGGTTTGATTCCCAGTCAGGGCACATGCCTGGGTTTCAGGCCACGTCCCCTGTAAGGGGCGCGCGAAAGGCAACCCCACATTGACGTTTCTCTCCTCCTCTTTCTCCCTCCCTTCCTCTATCTAAAAATAAATAAATAAATTATTATTATTTTTTTAAATAAAAAGGTCATTGTGTTTGTGGGGGGAGGTGCTGCTTTGTCATCTAGCCTGGGGAAGCTGGACCATCCCTGAATGCACAGATGCTTAGACAGGGAGATTTAAGGGAAGGGAAGGGAGAAATGTGTGCTCCTTCCGCACTGAGACCCATGGCGCGGTTGTGCGGGACGGAGCTTTATGGGAAGCAGGCACTGGGGCCCATGGCTGCCATGATGGAGCTCCCACGTGGCCAGCTGTAGTGGTTGGCCGCAACCCCAACCCCAGTCCCTGGCAAGGGAAGCGGCGGCAGTGGCAGTGCAGTGGTGCCAGTCCCACATGCAGACTCCAGGAAGGAGCCTGAGGGCTGACAGTGGTGGGGAAAGAAGCTGAGCTGCTAGGATGGTTGTGTGGCGGCCAACCGTGGTTCCCGAAGGACAGTGTTTTTAAATAGGAGAAGGGACCCGGTCACAGCGTGGGACTGGTCTGGCGGAGGGTGGCACAGTCTACCTCTCCGTGTTCTGGAGGGGAAGGGCTCTGAGGCAGGAGCCTGTCAGTCTTCCAGATTGTGCAGTTTTTGAATAAAGACCTCTTTCCTTTTCCACTAAACTTCTGCCTCTCGAATTGTCCCTTGGGTAACAATGCACAGCTGAACCTCCCTTTCTGAAATTTGTCTTGAGACTCTAAGCTAGTATTGGGATCTCTGTAGCGGAGGCCCAATAATCTGAAATTCCAAGAAGGCAGAATGATTGGAGTTGAAGTCTTTTCCAGGAATAGATTCTCTCAGTAAAACATGACAGGTGTAAGGAAAGTTCCCATAAAACTCAGAACAAACTGCACTCTATGAAGATGCGGATCTCAAGATCTTCTGACCTCATTGTCTTTAATGTCCTTAAGGTGACACTGAGAGACAAATGTATTAGACTGAACCCTGTTCTTTTTCCTATAAATTTCACTTTATAGGCTTATTAAATGTGAGAAAATGCATGGATTAAAGCAACAATATAAGTATTAAGGCAGGTTTTTACCTGGATAGGATAAAATATGATCAAAGGAATCCTAAAAAAGCATCTCTCATTTCTAAGAGTCAAAATAAATATAGAACTTGATAATCCAATGAAAATAAATTTTATTTCAAATCCAACAGAAAACTTATTTCAACACTTTGGTGTCCAGTGGATGAGCCAAAGGGTTTCAGGGCCAGAATCTTAAACCACGATGGGGAAGGGTGTGTACGGTGTTCCCGAAAACTCAGGAGTTGTTTCTACTGACTTCCTGACATATCAACTAAAACACTGACTAAGCAAAGTTAAATGAAATACTGGGTTGGCCAAAACATTTGGTCATTTTTTTCCCCATAAAATGGCTCTCATAGCACTTAGTTGTCTTTATCTTCATTCAGAACACTTTTGTTAGACTGCACTGGGACAGCTGTTATTTCAGTGTGCATTCTTTTTTTTTTAAAAGCAAAATTGGTGAATTTCTGTGTATCCATTTTAATATTGAAGATGGAAGATAATAAGCAACATTTTTGGCATATTATGCGTTATTATTTCAAAAAAGGTGAAAATGCAAACGAAACAAAAAATTTTGTGCAGTGAACAGAGAAGATGCAGTGACAGGTTGAATGGGTCAAAAATGGTTTGCATAGTTTTGTGCTGGAGAGTTCTCACTGGACGATGCTCCATGGGTTGGCTAGACCAGTTGAAGTTGATAACAACCAAAGCAAGACATTAACTGAGAACAATTAATGTTATACCATTCCGGAGATAGCCAACATATTCAAAATATCCACATCCAGCATGGGAAATCATTTGAATCAGCTTGATTATGTTAATCGCTTTGATGTTTGGGTTCCACATAAACAGGGAAAAAAAAGCCTTTACTGTATTTCCACTCGCAATTCTCTATTTAAAAATAACAAAAACATTCCATTTTAAAAACAAATTGTAACAGGTGATGAAAAATGGATGCTTTACAATAACGTTGAACAGAGATTGTGGGGCAAGTGAAATGAACCACCACCAGCCACACCAAAGACCAGTCTCCATCCAAAGAAGGTGATGTGTATATGGTGAGATTGGAAGGGAGTGCTCTAGTACGAGTTTCTTTTGGAAAACCAAATGATTAATTCCATCAAGCACTTCTCCCAGTTATAGCAACTGAAAGCAACGCCTGCTGAAATGTAATTGAGTAGAATGGTCAAGTTTATCACATAAGCACTTAGGATTGAAGAGCACTGTGCATTGAGGGCTGTGAAATGAGTCTTCATAAAGAAACTTCATTTTAATAAACGGCTATCTTCCCGGATGATCAATCTTTTGTCTGAGAGGAAGGCTGTTTACAAACACAAATTGATTTGCTGCAAACAATGAAGTTATTTATTAGTTTATAGTCCTACCTTCATGAAAATCATTTTCTGAAATAAATTTTTAAATCATGTTGACACATATTGCCTCCGGTTTCAGTTCTGATAATTAAGCAATGCAAATACAGTCTAAAGTTTCTGTGTATTACTGATTAACAGTATTGAACAAAAATTATATTACTCTTACTATGAGCTTCTACTGAAAATCACGAAAATATTAATATCTGATCTTCAATGAAATCATTGTAGCTATGATAATTTTCCTCAGCTGATTATGTATCTATGGATGTGTGTGAGTATTTTGTCAGCATGCTCCAAAATATCTTCTCTAAACTTCCAACTTGAAATAAATGGTACAACTACGAAATCATTTAAACCTTCTCTTATGGAATCCTATATCACTTCAGTTGGTTGCTCTATATTTCTTTTGCTAAGGTTTGATATGTTGTTGTGAGTTTAAATTTAAAAATCTGTTAAGCATAAAAAGAGTATTTTTTAAAGGATTCTCTACCCTGTGTCATTTACAGAAAAGAGTTAATTCTTCAGGGCATAAAAGTATACATTTCCTTCTGTTCCCGTGTAGGTAAATAAAATCCCAGTATTATATATTCCTCACATAATTCTCTGAAGCTTCAGGTAAAGCTACTTGGATAAAGAAAAATAAAAATAAATTGTTAGAGTTATATAATTACAAATCGACAAATAAAAATTGAATTGTTGTTTGAATTTTATACTTCTCTCCAGGGAATTAAAAGCAATATATAAACATTTTTTACAGATATTGGTATAGTTCCATGTTTTCCCATATGTGAGCAATTTGCCATCTGTTCAACTCACTATTGCTTTTTTTTATCATACTGAAATGTACTTGTCTGCCAGAAATTTTGATTTCTTCTTTTGAAGTGAGGTAATAATACATTCTAAAGCACATATTTTCCAGAATTAAAAAATGTGTTGTTTACTTTGACTATATATGACTGCCTGAACTCATACC
>PVJI01028420.1:0-16534 GCA_004026765.1 Micronycteris hirsuta
AGAAAATAGATCAGTGAGATTGTCTCAGAAATGCAGATTCCCCCATCTGCATTCCTAGATAACACTTTAGTGAGAAATTTTTTTACAACTTCCTGTCAGACATCATGACTGCAAACCAAGCAAGCACCCTTAAGCTATTTGACAAAAGCTGCAGGGTACAAAGAGTTATTTACAGATTACAATCTCACTAACATTTGGCCCGGAGTCACAGCGTGCTCTCTAGGTCTGTTTTACTTTACTACTTACTACATTTCTAACAGGACTTAAAATATTCTAAGGTTATAATATCCCTGTTACATCAATACCAGAGACTTGTGAAAGGAAAAGAATTATTTATTTACAAGTTATACAGGCCTGGGATAATGACTTAAGGCCTTCTTTAAAATACTAGAGTTCTCTAGAATACCCACAAACACCCACAGTCCTTCCTTTCCCCCCTGCCCAGTCCAGGGTACCGTATCTCAGGGAAAGAAGTAGAAGTCCATGATTCAGGCAACCCCTTGGTTCCAACACCATCCACTGTGTCGCCACTGCAATCTCCGATTAATTCAAAAGCAGGTTAATCCAAAAGCAGGTTAATCCAAAAGCATGTTACTCCAAAACCATGTGGCACCTTCTCATGGCCCACCAGCAAGAGTTCTTTCACCCCTTTCCTTCCAGGCAAAGTCTCTCCTGCTTCCTAGGCTGCGTGGCAAAGGGAGCCACCCAAAGCCACGTGGTCCTGCCTCTGTCTCTCAGGCTGAGGGGTCCCCACTCCTCAGCCACGTGGTCCAAGAGAGCCCTTCCCACAGCGTCTCTCCTGCACTCCCCCAAACCGCCAAGAGAGAGCCCAGCATCACTGCTTCCCAGCCTCCCAAGCCGCGTGGCAAAGGGAGTACCAAAGCTGCAGGGTTCTCCCTTCTCACCAAAAGCCACGTGGTCCTGCCTCTGTCTCTCAGGCTTAGAGGTCCCCACTCCTCAGCCGCGTGGTCCAAGAAAGTGATATGGCTGCCATGCCTGGGTTTAAATCCCCCGAGCCGACCTTCCTTTGTAGCCCTCATTTCCGACTCCTCCTTCAATCAGCTACACCTGCCAGCACTTCATATTCCTCCAGTTTTTCTGGGCTGCCATGTTAGCTATGGGCAGGGGTGACCCCATGGCCCAGAGCAACCATCTCCAAATTTTCACGCAGGCACTGTGTCTAGGGGGAGTTGCCTCTCGGCTACATCCTGGGTGGAAATCTCCTCCATCCCCCTGGCTCAAAGCATGGCCACAACTATTTAACATATCTATGGAACCAGTTAAAGGTTATAGATACGTTAAATGACCATGGCAGAGGCTGGCTGCAAAGCTGCTCCCATACCCAACAGCTCTGAATGGCCATGCTCTATGAGTCCCATCCCCCACCCAGTTCAGACCTGTGGGGGTGAGAACATTCTATATACATATTTCTAATATTTCCTGGATACCTTGAGTTCTGGACCCTGCTACAAATCCTTGTTTGGGCCCATTTCTTGGTTGCACCCTGTAACAAGATTACCTGGGACTTTTGCTACCACAGCTCACCCAGCTGGTATGTAACCCTCCAATTCCTTATATTGTTTTCTCCATACCTGGAAAACACAATTGTGTCTCTTTAAATACCAAATATTATAAATAAGTAATCATTTACTTTCTTTTTGAGTGTGTGTATATGTGTGTGTGTATATATGTACATATATATAATGCTCTTACAGTAAAAAATTACTTGTTTAAAGAATACATATTTTTAAATGCTTTAAATATATAATGTAATAAATGTCTTGCTAAAGATGCTAAAAAACCCTCTGAAGAAGGATATAATATACAAGTTATAAGGGCATAGGGAAGGCTTTCTAGAGAGAGTGGAGTGTTCCAAATGGACCTTGATGGAGGTGAGGGGTTGCTACAGGTCACAAGTAAAAACAAGACTGGTAAAGAGAGTGGTATATGCAAATACACGTGAGAGAGCTCTGCTTTGCTGATGACCAATAAGTTGTTTGATGTTACAGGGACTTTGAGAAGCTCTGGTCTACAGGTAGTAAGAGGAACAAGTAGGAGCTGGGAAGGTGACTAGAGGGAATCAGATATTGACAATTTCTGAGCCCCATTTGAAGAGGAATAAGATAAGATGAGGCGCTGTGTCTAGGGGGAGTTGCCTCTCGGCTACATCCTGGGTGGAAAACAGAAGCAAGAGACTTCATCCTGGAGGGATTTTTCTGCCAGTCCATACATGTTGGGACTTCTTTCTTGTAAGCAATGAAAAGTTACTAAAGAACTGGAAATGTAAGATTTGTGTTCTATGAAAGTCACCATAGCCACACAGAGGGGAATATGAAGAGGCTGGAAGAGTGGAGGCCAGTCCAGAGAGCCATGGAGGTGAGGGGCTCTAAGGAGATTCCACAATGATGGGATATGTGGGGTCACATAAATTGAAGGATGATAAGGCAATTTCTGCCATGCCTAGAATGTGCTGTAATGGTGAAAAGTTAGAAGTGATGTTTTAAGACATGCTCCAGAAAGGAAATCTGGGAACCAAGCCCTTCCTTGGAACAAAAACAGGAAAGTCACAATGTACGTCTAAGTGTATTTTTCTTGGACATATTCCTAATCTGTAGACAAAAGAATAAATTGTTCTAATTAGGAAGTGTTAGCTGTTTCTAATTGACCTGAGGCTTTCATCCAGGCCAATTAGGCCTCTTTAGACCTCACTCTGTACTGATTGAATCCTCTGCCCACAGCCTAGTTCAGCCAAAACTTCTCAGCTCCAAAGAAGAGATGTCTAGAGATGTCCAAGACAACTTGTGGCCAGACCACGTTTTAGGTACTGCCAATGCTCATCAAGCAGAAAGGATAAGAGAGCTCTATGACAAGCTGATCTTACAACAGGACTTCTCAGGCATGGGTTTGCATATGAACTACACGGGGATCCCACAGGTCTGGGGCAAGGCCTGAGATGCCAGTGCTGCTCAACTATGCATCACACTTTAAAAAGCACTTGCATAAAGATGATTGGAGAAACAGCCAGGAGATGGGTAGTGCCTAGAGGGAATCAGATATTGACAATTCCTGAGCTCCTTTGATTCATTGTATATGTTGCATCCTCACTGAAAAATGGAGCTAAGTTATCTATACTTTTGGATACTGGAAGACTTAAAACAAAGGGAAAGAGACAAGAAATAAGACAGTTTAGAAACCTCAAAGGTCTAATATTGAAGCCAGGGTATAAAGATAAAAAAATAAATAGGGCATTTGTATTAATTTTCTTTATTTTTTATTTTTTTCAATTACAGTTGATGTTCAATATTATATTAGTTTCAGGTGTACAGCATAGTGAATAGACATTTATATAACTAACAAACTGACACAAACTTAGTGGCTAAAAGGAATATCCATTTATTATCTTACAGTTCTGTAGTCCAGTTACTAGTTAGTTGGATGAATCCTCTGCTGAAGTTCTCCTCAGGCTGAAACAAACAAGCAAGCAAAATATAACCAGAGACATTGAAATAAAGAACAAACTGCCAGTAACCAGAGGGGAGGGGGGAAGGCAATAATGAGGGAAAGAAGGGGAAGGATCATCAAGGAACATGTATAAAGGACCCATGGACAAAGCCAAATGGGGGAAGGAGTGAGGGTGGGAGGTGGTAGGAGGTGGGGCAGGGGAAAGTTGTGGCAGGAAAATGGAGACAACCATACTTGAACAACAATAAAAAAAAGGATGCTAGGCAGACTGCAACTCTCCTCTGAGGCTCAGGTCCTCTTCCAAACTCATTCAGATTGACAGAATTTACTTTCTTCAATTGTAGGACTGAAGTCCCTGCTTTCTTAGTAGCTGTCAGCTAGGAACCACTCAGATCATAGAAGCCATCTTGCCACATGGCCTCCTTTCGTAATATAACAATCATGGTAGTGATACCCTCTACTCAAAGGGTGTGGATCCAAGGAAGTACACACCAAGACATGTCATAATTACATTACCCAAGATTAAAGATAAGGGGGGAATCTTAAAAGCAGAAAAAGAAAAGGAGATAGTTATCTACAAAGGAGTTTCCATAAGACTATCAGCTGATTTCTCAAAAGAAACCTTGCAGGCAAGAAGGGGCCAGAAAGAAGTGTTCAAAATCATAAAAGGCAAGGACCTATATTCAATATTACTCTATCTAGCAAAGCTATAATTTAGAATGGAAGGACAGATAACATGCTTCCCAGATAAGGTCAAGTTAAAGGAGTTCATCATCACCAAGCCCTTATTATATGAAATGTTAGAGACTTATCTAAGAAAAAGAAGATCAAAAATATGAACAGTAAAATGACAACAAACTCACAACTATTAACAACCAAACCTAAAAAAACAAAAAAAAAAAAAACCTAAGCAAACAACTAGAACAGGAACAGAATCACAGAAATGGAGATCACGTGGAGGGTTATCAGCAGAGGCGTGGGGGTGGAGAGAGGGAGAAAGGTATGGGGAATAAGTAGCATAAATGGTAGGTACAAACTAGACAGGAGGAGATTAAGAATAGTATAGGAAATATAGAAGCCAAAGAACCTATATGTACGACCCATGGACATGAACTAAAGGTGGGGAATGCAGGTGGGAGGGGGTATGCAGGGTGGAGGGGAATAAAGGGAAGAAAATGGGATAACTGTAATAGCATACTCAATAATATATATATATAGTTTTTTAAAGTGTGTGGGTCATTTGGGACTATTTTAGAATTGTGCCAGCCACAGCATCCTACAACTGCACACTTTGTATTACAGATGTTTCAACACGTGTAATTTCTTCATTTATTCTCATTAGTTCTTCTTATAGTGATGGTGGTAGTAACAGTAGATTCCATCTTTTGAGCACCAATTTTGTGCTGGCACTTTGCTAGGCACTTTACATACTCCTAGTTATTTAACTCAATCAATAATCCTTAATAGCCTATGTTATTATAGTTATCTATATTTTGTAGATGAAGAAACGGAGGCTTAGAAAGTTTAAGTAACTTGGTCTAGGTTACACAGTTTAGTGATCCAGTGATGTTTGACACAATGGATTGAGTCCTCATCTTGACAAACTGAGTGACCATTAGTTTCCTTACCTAGAAGTGGAGAAGTAAAACCAGATCTCTTGAGTTCTTCCAATATTGACATTTCTGCTCTGAAAAAAAAAATGTAATGCAAAGATTTCCAGTAATTTCTTTTAGATGCAAAGCAAATCAAAGTTTGTAGCAGAATGAAGAGTTGAAGTGAGAGAGTTCTTCACAATAGTTTGCATTGCAAATATGGCTCTTATCTAAGGCAGTGCTCCCTCTTTGATTCTTCTCTCACCTGCCTTTGTTGAATAGCTTTGCAAAAACTGAAGCCTAGCCTCCAGTTCCTTTTCCACCTCCAAATCTCCTTATTATAGCTTCTGGGATAAGGCACCACCATCAACATCACAGCATAAAGTCTCAATGTGTTCCTTGAAAGGTCTAAAGAAAAACATAATTTTACACACCATGAGGTGATAGAATTGTCAGAGTTCAAGAAATCAACTAGTGAATTATGAGATTTCAGTCATGGTATGATCTATAACAGTATACAAATTACAAATTTTTCAAAAAGACAGAAATATAAACAAGGAAAAGCTATCAGTGCCATCTTGTGGAAAGATTTTTAAGATACCTTAGGGAACCTAGCTACATACCAGATGGCAAAGCCTCTACACTCCACACTTTTGTGTATCCAATAGACAGCAAAATAGCTTCACAAATTGTCTATAGGTAGTAGTGCTAACTGGTAGAGGGTCCATTTTGATTGTTAGCTTCCTGTGCCTGACTAGTTATTAAATAATTTGTATATCATTCCTAACTATATAAATGCCAAATAAAACCCCCATATCTGCAACACATTCACACACAGAGACCACACCAATAGAGATTCCTCTATACAGCAAGATTCTCTAATGTTGAAAATTTGCACTGACCTTTCACAACATTCTATCCCCATCAAACATACACACCTATAACACAATTTCTTATACTATAGCTTTTTAAAAATAAACTTTATTTTTTGGTTGTTTTATTTTATTGATTATGCTGTTACAGTTAACCCATTTTTTCTCCCCTTTATTCCCCTCTGTCCTGCACTCCTCCTCCCACCAGCATCCCATCCCCTGAGTTCATGTCCATGGGTCATACATGTAAGTTCTTTGCCTTCTACATTTTCTATACTATTCTTAACCTCCCCATGTCTATGTTGTACCTACCATTTATGCTTCTTATTCCCTATACCTTTTCCCCTATTCTCCCCTCTTCCCCTCCCTCCCGATAACCCTCCATGTGATCTCCAATTCTGTGATTCTGTTCCTGTTCTAGCTGTTTACTTAGTTCATTTTTGTTTGTTTTTGGTTCAGTTGTTGATAGTTGTTTATTGTCATTTTATTGTTCACATTTTTTATCTTCTTTTTCTTTGATAAACCCCTTTAACATTTTATATAATAAGGGCTTGGTGATGATGAACTCCTTGAACTTGACCTTATCCGGGAAGCACTTTATCTGCCCTTCCTTTCTAAATGATAGCTTTGCTTGATAGAGTAATTTTGGATGTTCGTCCTTCCCTTCCGTGACTTTGAATACTTCTTTCTGGCCCCTTCTTGCCTGTAAGATTTCTTTTGAGAAATCAGCTTATAGTCTTATGGGAATTCCTTTCTAGGTAACTCTCTCCTTTCCTCTTGCTGTTTTTAAGATTCTTTTTCTTTAACTTTGGGTAATGTAATTATAATGTACCTTGGTGTGTGCTTCCTGGGTCCAACTTCTTTGGGACACTCTGAGCTTCCTGGACTTCCTGGAAGCCTATTTCCTTTGCTAGATTGGCGAAGTTCTCCTTCATTATTTGTTCAAATAAGTTTTTAATTTCTTGCTCTTCCTCCTCTCCTTCTGACATCCCAATGACTCAGATGTTGGAACAATTAAAGTTGTACCACAGAGGGGAGAAGATGGCGGCGGAGTAGGAGGGAGTGGGATTGGCTTCCTCCAGCCCACTGGTGGGATATCTGGCTGATTTTCTGAGGAATGGAGCAATCACCCAGATTTATTTCAGGATGATTGGTGACCAGGATTGCGCATAAAACTGAAAGATCAGCCAGATCCGTGGGAGGGAGCTGGACTGGGGTGTGAGAGTTGCCAAAGCAGGCGCATGCGTCTGTTGGGAGAGCCTTGGTCCCCAGCAGTCCGGAGGTCAGTGTGTACATGGGGACTGGTCTATAGAGGCCAGCGATCCCAGCGGGAGGAATTCGAGTTTGAACTGAACGGGAGACCCAGGCCCGGAACTCCGGGACCTGGCGCACACCCAGCGAAGCCAGTCAGGGACGGCTGGGGGTGATGCCCGACCGGGCGCCCAGGCCTGCAGCTTGCAAGCCGCGAATTCAGAGACAAAAGCGCTCAACAAATACAGGGGCGTGGAGCTCACTCTGGGAGGGCCTGAGACACAACCCAGCTACTGTGATTGGAGACCTGTGCTGCAGACTCCCTCTGTGGGAGAAAAACATCAAACCCCACTGAAGGGAGACACAGATCTCACAAACTCTGACTTAGGGTGGGGATCAGACAGCCCAGAGGAGGTGCTGCGAATTCCTAGCAACTCGGCTGGAGGAAGGACAGCAGCTAAGAGTGCAGTCGAGGAAGAAAGCTGGGGAAGTCTGATATCTTCCCAGCATGACGCAGCCCTGACCAGATGCTGTTGAAGCCAGCCAACAGAAGTCTTTTTTTTTCTTTTGTTTTCTCTTTGTTTCTTTGTTTGTTTGTCCCCACCCTTCTTCCTATCTGTCCTTCTATATTTTTTAACACCTTCTACCTTCCGTTCATATGGTATTCCTAGTTTTCTCTTCTTTTTATCTCATATTTTTATTATATTTTATTTTATGTTATTTGAGTATTATTTTTTCTTTATCTTTCTTTTTCCTTTTCTTTTGCTTTCTTTTCCTTCTTTTTCTCCCTTCCCCTCGCTTCTTTATCCACAGGTGAGACATTAAAACCTGGAATTGTGAAGAGAATAGAGTGGGACCCAGACAAGAGTCAGCCCAAAAAACAGAGACAGTGACACAAAATTAACTTCGCTACTCCAGAGAACTTGACAGATCAATTTAAGAATCAGAGGTTAGCAAGAAGAATCCCACAAAAAATGGGAAGACAAACAAACAATCCACAAATGAAAGGAAAGGAGGAAGCACCAGAAAGAATGATAAATGAAACAGAGGCAAGCCAACTATCAGATATTGAGTTCAAAGCATATGTTATCAGGCAGCTCAAGAAACTTGAAAACCTTGATGAACTCACAGAAAACTACCAGAAACTACAGGGAAACTATAATGAACTCACTGAAAACTATGTCAACATGAAAAGGAAATGGAAACTATTCACAAGGGCCAAGAGGAAATGAAGAATACAATATCTGAACTGAAGAACACAATAGAAGGAATCAAAAGCAGGCTCGATAAGGAAGAGGATCGGATCAGTGAGTTGGAGGAGAAGGTTGAAAAAAGCACCCAAAAAGAGCAAGAACAGGAAAAGAGGCTCAGAAAGAATGAAGAGGTATTAAGGGAAATGCAGGGCAACATGAAATGTAACAATATTCGTATAATAGAGATACCAGAAGGAGAGGAAGAGCAGCAAGGGATGGAAAATCTGTGCGAAAAAGTAATGATGGAAAACTTCCCTAATCTGATGAGAGAAAAAGCCACACAAGTCCAGAAAATACAGAGAGTCCCATTCAAAAGGAACCCTAACAGGCCCACTTCAAGACACATCATCATTAAAATGGCAAAATTCCAAGACAAAGAGAGAATCCTAAAGGCAGCGAGGCAGAAACAGGAAGTAACATACAAGGGAACCCCAATAAGGTTAGCAGCTGACTTCTCAATGGAAACACTCCAAGCCAGAAGGCAATGGCAAGAAATATTCCAAGTAATGAGAACCAGAGGCCTGCAACCAAGACTACTCTACCCAGCAAGGCTCTCAATCAAGATAGATGGCCAAATAAGGAGCTTCCTAGACAAAAGAAGTCTAAAAGATTACACCTCCACCAAACCAGCTCAGCAAGAGATGCTAAAGGGACTGATTTAAGGAAAGGAAGGGAAAGAGAGAGAGTGAGGAACACAGGTACAAAAAAAAAAGGAAATGAATAAGTACCTATCAATAATAACCTTAAACGTAAATGGATTAAATGCTCCAATTAAAAGACATAGAATAGTGGAATGGATAAGAAAGCACGACCCACACATATGCTGCCTACAAGAGACCCACCTCAGGACAAAAGACTTACACAGACTGAAAGTGAAGGGCTGGAAACAAGTTTTCCAAGCAAACAGACAAGAAAAAAAGAGCTGGGGTAGCAATACTCATATCAGACAAAATAGATTTCAAAAAAAGGGCCATAAAGAGAGATCCAGAAGGACACTTTATAATACTCAAGGGAAGAATCCACCAAGAAGACATAAACATTGTAAATATATACGCACCCAACACAGGAGCACCCAAATACATAAAGAAAATCTTGGAGGACTTCAAGAAAGACATTGATAGCAACACAATTATAGTAGGGGACTTCAATACCCCACTGTCAAAAATGGACAGATCCTCCAAACAAAATATCAGCAAAGACACTGTGGCATTGAACAATGCCCTAGAAGAAATGGACTTAACTGATATATATAGGGCCCTTCACCCCAAAGAAGCTAAATATACATTCTTTTCAAATGCACATGGAACATTTTCAAAAATAGACCATATGATAGGACACAAAACAAGCCTCAACAAATTCAAGAAAATGGAAATCATACCAAGTTTTTTTCTCTGACCACAAGGGACTGAAATTAGAAACCAACCCAAAGGAAAAAAGCCCAAAACACTCAAAATCATGGAGACTGAATAGCATGCTGTTAAACAATGAATGGGTCAAGGACGAGATCAGGGAAGAAATCAAAAAGTTCCTTGAAACAAATGAAAATGAACTGACAACAGCCCAAAACTTATGGGACACAGCGAAGGCAGTCCTGAGAGGGAAGTTCATAGTAATACAGGCCTACCTAAAAAAAAACAGAAACAGTTTACACAAACAACCTAACCCTACGCCTACAAGAACTTGAGGAACAACAGCAAAGACAACCCAGAGCAAGTAGAAGGAAGGAAATAACCAAGATCAGATCAGAATTAAATGACTTAGAGACTAAAAGGACAATTCTAAGGATCAGTGAATCCAGGAGCTGGTTCTTTGAAAAGATAAACAAAATAGACAAGCCTTTAAGGAGGCTCATCAAGAAAAAAAGAGAAAGGACCCAAATAAACTCAATCAGAAGTGAAACAGGAGCTATTACAACTGATGCCACAGAAATACAAAGAATTATAAGTCACTACTATGAAGAACTGTATGCTAAGAAATATGAAACCTAGGAGAAATGGACAAATTTTTAGAAAAATATAATCTTCCAAAACTCAATAAGGAAGAAACAGAAAGCCTGAACCAACCAATAACAGTGGATGAAATTTAAGCAGTAATCAAAAAACTCCCGACACACAAAAACCCTGGACCAGATGGTTTCACAGGAGAATTCTACAAAGCATTTAAGGAGGAACTAACACCTATCCTTCACAGACTATTCCAAAAAATCCAAAATGATGGAAGACTCCCAAACTCTTTTTATGAGGCCAGCATCATCCTAATCCCAAAACCAGAAAAAGACACAACAAACAAAGAAAACTTCAGGCCAATATCACTGATGAACATTGATGCTAAAATTCTCAACAAAATATTAGCAAACCGCATCCAGCAATACATCAAGAAGATCATACACCATGACCAAGTAGGTTTCATCCCAGGGATGCAAGGATGGTACAACATTCGCAAAACAATAAGCGTAATACATCACATAAACAAAAGCAAAGATAAAAATCACATGATCATATCAATAGATGCAGAAAAAGTATTTGATAAGGTACAGCATCCATTTATGATAAAAACACTTAGCAAAGTGGGAATAGAGGGAGCATTCCTCAATATAATAAAGGTCATACATGAGAAACCTACAGCCAACATTATACTCAATGGACAAAAACTAAAATCTTTCCCACTAACATCAGGAACAAGACAAGGTTGCCCACTATCACCACTTCTATTCAACATAGTTCTGGAAGTTTTGGCCACAGCAATCAGACAAGAAAAGGAAATAAAAGGCATCCAAATTGGAAAGGAGGAAACAAAACTGTCATTGTTTGCAGATGACATGATAGTATACTTAGAAAATCCTACAGACTCCGTCCAAAAACTACTCGATCTAATAATTGAATTTGGCAAGAGAGCAGGATATAAAGTCAATATCCAGAAGTCAAAGGCATTTTTGTATACCAACAGTGAAACAGCAGAAACAGAAATCAGGAAAAAAATCCCATTTGATATAGCAACAAAAAAAAATAAAATACCTGGGAATAAACCTAACCAAGGAAGTAAAAGACCTGTACTCAGAAAACTACACAACACTGAAGAGAGAAATCATGGAAGACACAAACAAATGGAAGCATATACCATGCTCATGGGTTGGAAGAATCAACATCATCAAAATGTCCATACTACCCAAAGCAATATATACATTCAATAAAATCCCTATCAAAGTACCAATGACATATTTCATGGATATAGAACAAACACTTCAAAAATTTATATGGAACCATAAATGTCCCCGAATATCAGCTGCAATTTTGAGAAAGAAGAGCAAAGCAGGAGGGATCACAATTCCTGATATCAAACTATATTGCAAGGCCATTGTAATCAAAACAGCTTGGTACTGGCATAAAAACAGACGGATAGACCAATGGAACAGAATAGAGAGCCCAGAAATAAACCGAAGTCTCTACGGGCAATTAATCTTCGACAAAGGGGGCAGAAACATAAAATGGAATAATCCTCTTCAACAAATGGTGTTGGGAAATCTGGATGGCTACCTGCAAAAAAATGAAACTCGAGCACCAACTTACACCATACACAAAAATAAATTCAAGGTGGATAAAAGACTTAAATGTAAGGCGTAACACCATAAAAGTTCTAGAGGAAAACGTCGGTAGGAAAATCTCAGACATTCCACGCAGCAACATCTTCAATGATTTGTCCCCTAGAGCTAGGGACATAAAGGAAAGAATAAACAAATGGGATCTTATCAAAATAAAGAGCTTCTATGGGGCTAAAGAAAATACTATTAAGCCCTGGCTGGTGTAGCTCAGTGGACTGAGTGCGGGCTGGGAACCAAAGAGTCACGGTTCGATTCCCAGTCAGGGCACATGCCTAGGTTGCAGGCCAGGTCCCGGTGAGGGCCATGTGAGAGGCAACCGTATATTGCTGTTTCTCTCCCTCTCTGTCTCCCTCCCTTCCCCTCTCTCTAAAAATAAATAAAAGTAAAATCTTTAAAAAAAGAAAATAGCATTAAAATAAAAAGGGAACCAACCGTATGGGAAAACATATTTGCCAATGATACCTCAGACAAGGGTCTGATTTCCAAAATATATAAAGAACTCATACGACTCCACTCCAGGAAGACAAAAAACCCAATTAAAAAATGGCCAAAGAGGGCCAGAATCATATGAAAAGATGCTCAACATCATTAGCCATCAGAGAGATGCAAATTAAAACTACAATGAGGTACCACCTCACACCAGTCAGAATGGCCATCATCAACAAGCAACAGATAACTTTTGAAGGGGTTGTGGAGAAAAGGGAACCCTACTGCACTGTTGGTGGGTATGCAGACTGGTGCAGCCATTGTGGAAAACAGTATGGAACTTCCTCAGAAAATTGAAAATGGAACTGCCGTTCGACCCAGCAATTCCACTACTGGGATTATACCCTAAGAATTCTGAAAAACCAATTCAAAAGAACCTTTGCACTCCTATGTTCATAGTAGCACAATTCACAACAGCTAACTGCTGGAAACAACCTAGGTGCCCATCTACAAATGAATGGATCAAGAAACTATGGTACATTTACACAATGGAATTCTACGCAGCAGAAGGAAGAAGGAGCTTATACCCTTTGCAACAGCATGGATGGAACTGGAGAGCATTATGCTAAGTGAAGTAAGTCAGGCAGTGAGGGACAAATACCATATGATCTCACCTTTAACTGGATCATAACCAACAAAAGCAGAAAGCAAGCAAAACATAACCAGAGATATTGAAATTAAGAACAGTCTAATAATAGACAGGGGAGAGGAGGGAGGGGACAATGGGGAGAAGAGTTTTAAGGAACCACTGTAGAGGACACATGGACAGAACTAAGGGGGAGGAGGGAGGCTGGGGGTGAGAGGGGCTGGAGGGGAAGGGAGGAGGGGAGGGGAGAGGATGCAAATAACTGTAATTGAACAAAAATTAAAAAATAAAATAAAAAATAAAAATAAAGTTTTGCCACAGGTTCCTAAGCCTCTCCTCATTTTTTTTTTTTTTTTAATTCTTGTTTCTTCCTTCTGAGCTAGTTGAATGTTTGCTTCTTCCTTCTGGTCCAAATTATTGATTTGAATTCCAGTTTCTTTCCCTTCACTGCTGGTTCCCTGTATATTTTCCTTTATTTCATTTTGCAAAACCTTCATTCCTTCCTCTATTTTGTGACCATATGCAGTCATTTCTGTGAGCATTCTGATTACCAATGTTTTAAACTCTGCATCCAATAGGCTGGCTATTTCTTCATCGCTTAGTTCTATTTTTGGAGCCTTGATCTGTTCTTTCATTTGGGATATATATCTATAGATAAATATATATATATCATCTTTTTTGTTTTGTTTTATTTATTTATTTATTTATTTATTTTTGTCTCAGCAAGCCTGTTACATAGTAAGGGGCAGAGCCTCAGGTATTTGCATTATGGCACTGTATGTGGGGGAGGGGTCTAAAAGGGAACAATGCCACTTGCTCGGCTCTTGGCCAGCTTTTCAGGCACTTGCCCTGCTTCCCACAAGCAAATTGGGCCGTTCTGGTCATGATTCCTGGGTGAGTGGACTTGTGTGTGTTCTAGGACCTTGTGCGTCTCTCCAACAAACTCTCCTGTGAAGCTGGGAGTTTCTCCGACTACCACAATTCCCACAGATTTTTACAGCCAGAGGTTTTGAGGCTTTATTTCCCAGTGCTGACCCTGGGTTGTGCAGTCTGTCTCTGCCCCCAGTTGTTCCTCCTGGTTTTTCCTTACATGAATGTGGGACTTCCTGGTCCACCAGCTGCTGCCTGGCCCACACAGCCCTCCAGTCACCACCTTGCCACACATCCTTTCTGCCCCAGCTGCCCATCTCCACCCCTCCTACCAGTCTGGATGAATGTTTCTTCTTTAATTCCTTGGTTGTTGGACTTCCATACAGTTCAATTTTCTGCCAGTTCTGGTTGTTTTTGTTTATAAATTTGTTGTTGTCCTTCTTTTGGTTGCACGAGGAGGCAAAATGTATCTACCTATGCCTCCATCTTGGCCAGAAGTCCTTCAAAAATAAACTTAATTTTTTTACTTCTTGAGTATATTAGAATATTTGTCTTCCTTCTATATGAATATTTCCATCTATATTAGTTATTTGTGGCTGCATTAAAAATTACCCCAAAATTTAATGGTTCAAAATAATAAAGATTTATTATCTTACAGTTTCTGTGGGTAAGAAATTCAAGAGAGGCTTAGCTGGGCAGTTCCGGCAAAGGTAACCCATGAGGTTATTGTCAAGATATTGGGCAGGTCAACTAAAGTGTTGTCGGGGCTGAAGAATCTACTTCCAAAATAGCCTGATCCTTTATATAATATGGTATGAAACCTCAGGTCTTCACCACACTAATCTTTCCATAAGGCTCCTTGAGTGTTCTCACAAGATTACAGGTGGCTCTTCCAAGACATAGAAAGGCAAAAACCATGCAGTGTCTTTTATGACAACCTAAGAAGTCACATGACATCATTTCCACAATAGCCCACTGGTTATAAACACCAGCCCAGATGGAGGTATACATAGACACACTGTGCCTCCTCACACAACCAAAAGAAGGACAACAACAATTTAAAAACTAAAAACAACCAGAACTGGCAGAAAATAGAACTGTATGAAAGTCCGACAACCAAGGAGTTAAAAAAGACACATTCATCCAGACCAGTAGGAGGGGTGGAGCCATGCAGCTGGGGGACAATTCTCAATGAGGCGGAGGCTGGCAGACCCAGCAAAGCTGTGGCTGGTGGAGCGGATGGTCCCACATTTGCATGCAGATAAAGAGTTGAGGAGCAAGACAGACCACACAACCCAGTGCTCTAGCGCAGGGAAATAAAGCCTCAAACCACTGACTGAAAACACCTGTGGGGTTGAAGCAGCTGTGGGAGGAACTCCCATCCTCACAGGAGAGTTCATTGGAGAGACCCACACAAGCCCACCCACCCGGGGAATCAGCAACAGAAGGGCCCACTTTGCTTGTGGGCAGTGGGGGAAGTGACTGGAAGCTGGCAGAGAGCGGAGCAAGCGCCACTGTTCCCTCTCAGACCCCTTCCCCACAGACAGTGTCACAATGCAGTGACATGGGTTACCCCACCCTGGTGAATACCTAAGGCTCCGCCCCTTAAAGTAACAGGTGCACCAAGAAAAAAAATGGCCCAAATGAAAGAACACATCAAAGCTCCAGGAAAAAATACAACTAAGCCATGAAGAGATAACCAACCTATCAGATGCACAGTTGAGAACACTGGTAGTCAGAACTTCTGGTCAAGATGGAGGTGTAGGTAGACACATTGTGCCTCCTCACACAACCAAAAGAGGAAAAACAACAATTTAAAAAACTAAAACAGCCAGATCTGACAGAAAACTGAACTGAGTGGAAGGCCAACAACCAAGGAATTAAAGAAGACACATTCATCCAGACCGGTAAGCAGGTGGAGCCAGGAGGAGAGCACTTGTCAAGACGTGGTTTGTGGAGCAGTACCAACAATTCTCCAGCTGCCTGGAGAGGCCCATGGCGGGCACACCTAGCCAAAACACAGCAGGCCCACTCAGCGAAACCGGGGCTGAGACTGGTGGACTGGGCAGTCCCTCATTCTCGCGCAGATAAACCGGGAGGAAAAGCTGGGGAGAGGAACAGACCGAGCAGCCCACCAACGCAGGGAAATAAAGCCTCAAACCACCAATTGAATACACCTGTGGGGGTTGAGGCAGCAGTGGGAGGAACTCCCGGCCTCACAGGACAGTTCGTTGGGGAGACCCACAGGGATTTGGAACTGTGCAGGCCCATCCACTCACCCCGGAGCCAGCAAAGAAGGGCCCAACTTGCTTGTGGGTAGCTGGGAAGTGTGGAGAACAGAGCAAGCACCATTGTTCTCTCAGAACCCGCCCCCACAGACAGAGTCACAACACAACGACAGGGGTTACCCCTCCCTGGTGAACACCTAAGGCTCCGCCCCTTAAAGTAACAGGCACACCGAGAAAAAAAATGGCCCAAATGAAAGAACACATCAAAGCTCCAGGAAAAAATACAACTAAGTGACGAAGAGGTAGCCAACCTATCAGATGCACAGTTCAAAGCAC
>PVJI01028421.1:0-16540 GCA_004026765.1 Micronycteris hirsuta
CCTCAACCCTCCTTCTCCACATCCTTCCCCACTTTCACCGACAGTAAATCTGCCCGTGCAGTCGCTCAGCCCTAAAACCTGGGCGCATTCCTGACGCCGCTCTCGATCTCGCAGCCGTTCCCGGGGAAGCCTGTTGGATCGTCTCCACGATGCAGGCGGGACCCCTCGGCTTTCTGCGCTCGGCGGCCGCCAGGAGGCAGAGCTTTCGTCGGAAGCATGCTTGGATTGCTGCACCACCCTCTAGCGGGTCTCCCTGCCTCCACCTTTGCTCCCCTGCCTACATACACACACATCCTAACTTAAATTCAGGGTCCGGAGCGATCCTTTACAAAGGCCCGACCGAGGTGTCACCGGGAACGCTCGCCGCCACGGCCCTCCAGCTTCGGGACTCGCGCAGGAAGAATGTCAAGACGCAAGTCCAGGTGAGAGTGAGAGTGAGTTTATGGGAGGTCAGGTCAATGAGGCGAAAGGAGGGCCCTGGGAGACAGGATCGGGGGCGAGCCCGGAGTGAGCTGCTGCCGCCCCCGCTCCCCTGGGTGCAAGCCTCGTCGGGACCCGCAGAGCTTAGGGCAGAAGCAGCAACGTAGGTACATGCCCGAGGGAGGGGGCGGGGGGGGGCTGCAGGTGTGCTCAGAGAAGAGCAAGAGCAAAAGCTGTCGTCCTTTGTCCTGAGGGCTTCATCGATTCTCTGCAGGCGGGAATTTTAGTGGGGGTCCCAGGGGAGGAGCTCAACAGAACAGTCATTAGATTTATAGGTGGGTCGTTCAGCAGGCTGACGCATAAAATGAGTGCATAGTGGGGTCAGGGGTCATTCTCTGTTTAGTTTCACCTCTATCTCGGACTGGTCTGGCTCTAATTAATTTTTTGTTATCTATCTCCCTGATTAAGGTGTTTTAAACCACCTGCTCTTAGGGGTCTTCGGTTAGGGAGGATAGAGTCTTGTCCTTTATCACCTAGCTGTTAATCGCCCAGCCGTTTGTCTCAGTTTCCTCATTCCACTTGCCAGAGAATTTTCCCAGTTTCTTACTAACCTGCCTCAAAGTCATCTCTAGGTCCCAAATGCTGCAATGGCTCCCAGTTATCCAAAGTAAATGCCAAAGAGCGCCGGCGCCACGGGCCGCGGAGGCGCACCAGGAGCCCGGGAGCTCGTGGTGACCTGAACCGGAGCCGGCCGCGCTCCTGCCCGCCACCACGCGGGTCTCCAGCCGCAACAGGGGAAAGATTTACGGTCTCAGGTGCAGCGAGTTCTTTCCTGAGCGGTTTTCTGACAGGAGGAAGAGAGCCCTGCAGAAGAAAGATGTTGATGTTTGTAGAACTGAATTTATTCAGGATTTTGAAGTGCCTGTTTGTACCAATATTAAGATTTCAAAAGGTGGACCATGTACTTTAGCAGCTGGAACATACAGACCTTGGGTTCGATGCTGACACGGATCGATGATCCTTGAAGTTTGGAAGGTGTTTCAGTTCAGAAGTTGTCGCCTTGGATTCACTGTCTGATGACTATTCAAGAACTGTCTTCTTACATAACGGCACAGACAGCGAATTCCGTGCACAGTCAGGCTTTTACTGCCGAGCCAGAATGCCCGAGTTTGGGAGATGTTCCTCTTACCATTATCCATCCCACGGCTTACACTTCGTTGGCACAAGCGCTGAGGTTTATAAAGTTAGAGCAAGGAAGATACCTAAATCCTCTACAAAGTAAGGCTGCGGAGAACAATGTTGGCCACACACATTCGTGCGCGGCTCGTTTGCACAGGAACGGTGCCAGGGCGAGGGGCGGGTGGGACCCAAGAACGCGGACACGGGAGCCGGTTACCTGCGCTAAGTGGAGTGACAGCCGACTCGAAGACAGTTTGCCAGCCACCCCTGCTCGGAAGTGGGCCGCCGCCTCCACCGCGGCAGCGGCCACGTCCACAGGGCAGCTTTCATTCCGTGCCCTTCCATCTGAAAAGCCACTGCTAGTTAAGTACCACCCACAGGGACTGCCCGTTAAGTCGGTTCACTTCCAGGATTCTTCAGATTTGATTTTGTCTGCAGACTTTCAAATGATCAAAACGTGGAGTAAGAACTCGGGAAAAATATTGACTTCCGCGCAGCAGAACCTGGCAGCAAAGACGCTGCCTGCCTCTGCCCCAACTCAGGCATGCTTCTTGCTGCGATGGAGCCCCTGAGAGGAGCATCTGTTACCTTGCCGTCTGGGGCCTGCCCGGGTGGTGCTCCTTCTTAGACCTCTGGACAGAAGAACTAGAAGAGAATCCAGAAAGCGTGGTTTATGACCATTACACATTTGTTGCCAAGACCGACCTTGAAAATTCAGGGCTCACACATCTGGTTGGATCACCTTCTCTGGGCACACATGCATGGGCCTTTTATGGATATAAGACCATCAGGGTAAGACTAGACAGGGTAAAATTGGTAGTAAATCCACTTGCTTCTGAAAGATATAAAAAACCTGACAGGAGATAGAAGAAACACCTGGACAGAGAGTCCACTTAGAGAAGTTGCCAAAAGTTAGCGAAGAGCTGGTCTTAAAGTTAATTGAAGGGGAGGAGAAGCAAAAACCTACGTGGAAAAACAAAGTTAAGAGCTTTCCGAATATTCTCACCAACGATTGATTTAAAGTTCTGTTTGAGAACCCTGACTTCCAAGTAGATGAAGAGAGTGAAGAATTCAGGCTTTTGAATCCACTTACTTCAAAGATTACTGAGACAAGGAAGAAGACATTAAGACTCTTAAAGCAAAAAGAATGTCATGAAAAAGAAGAGGAGAAAGAACCGGAAGGAAAACCAATGAGGCAGAAAGTTCTGAAAGTTCGGATGATGAAAAGACTGAGTGGGAGAGATCAGGGGTCAGTGCCGACGTCTCCAGCAGAGGAAAGAGTGAAGCAGCAGGAACTGCTCAGGGATGGACGAGTCTGAGCATCCTCAGGCTGCAGTTTTATGAGATCAAAGAAAGCAAAGAATTTAGAAGCTTCAAAGATTCTGCCACCCAACAGAAGCTGATGAATAAAACCCTGGAAGATTGGTTGAAACTTGAGGCAAAAAATGGGACTCTGACTGTATCAGACACCACGGTTGGCAGCAAACAATTGACATTCACATTGAAGGGGTCTGAACCTCAGAAGAAGCAACAGGAAGTGGAGAAACTGCACCAACAGGAAATGAAAGCTCTCCTTCTATCTTCAGCTGGTCACCTGAAGTCCAGATACAAGAGAGGATAGCCGTTTCACTGAGTCTGGAAGTGATCCCCCTGGGTGATTCGATTCGGGAGGGGCTCACCTCCCCCAGGTTGATCACCATGGGAGTACACTGAACACAGACGCCCGGACACATTTAAAAGTTCTGTGTGGGTGCTGGGTCCCTGTGCTGATCTCAGAGGAAGGCTGGTCAGGAAGCCAGCTTGCGCTCACTCAGGCTGCACCTTGGGACGATGGCAGAGGGAGATTATCGCAGCACCAGCTTGCTGGCTGCAGAGATTGCAAGACTGGAAGAGCAGCTGTGAGGTTGGGGAGAGGCGAGAGGTGATGCTGATGGCCAGTGAAGTCCTCCGCTGGAAAGAGCCTGCTTCCCATCTGCCAACATGTGTGTGGTTTCCTTGGTGTTTCTGACCCTCTACTACCTCAATCCATCTGTTCTGTCTGGGGTTTCTTGTTTTGTTATGTTTCTGTGCTTGGCTGGCTGCCTTGTTCCCATTCTAGCACCTAGAATTTTTGGCTCTAAGAAATAAACCACTAAGCAGCAGCAAAGATTCCATGAAATGTGCAGCAATCTAGTAAACACTCGACGTGGAGCTGTGGGCTGGTCGAAATGCCTCTTCACACTGAAGGAAGAAAGAAAAGCCAAAGCATACTTCACGGCCATGATCATTTCTCTTGCTGCAATTGCTTCCTGAACTAAACCAACATGGAAACATTTCAAAGTTTATTGGAATGGCCAAAAGGGAAATGAACAAGTATCTTTAGCAAAAAGGAAAGAAAAATGAATAATGCATCTTCTTTATTCAGTGTGGTTAACAGTGTGTACCTTGATTGTCGTTGGGAAAAGTTTCTATCATCTGGATACTGAAGTGTTACAGAACTAGCTCTGTACTGTCACTTCTTCAGCCCTATAGTTACTGGAAATCCAGACTTGCCTAAGGCTTTATACATAATACCTTCATGTCAAGTGTATCTGGGTGCATTCTCAACAGTGGTTCTGATATGGACAACTCATGCGGGAATACAACTTGTTTTGATTTTTCTTACCCTGAGTTAATTGAATTCGTACTTGTAGGTAACTTTCTTTAAAATAATATAGTGGTGAGTTTCACCCTAAAGGGCAGTTAACAGTGACTTTGGATAATTGTTCGAGTTGATCTTTGCTATTTTTAGCTACATACAAGGTGTAGTGGTCTATGGCGGCAGAAAACTGGTTCTACTGTCTACTTCCACAGTCTGCTTTAAAAAACGGCCTGGCTTCATGAATACAGGGACCACGCTTACCACTTCTAATGAAGAGACCAGTGAAGACTCATTCTGTTTCTGTGCCATGGGAGAAGAATCCTCATGGGATAAAATGAAACTAATTCCATACCCTCGTTAATGTTGGTTTCTCTCTTGTGCAAAACTTAGCATTTTGTAGAAAATATTTATCCTTCCTCGGAAATCGGGACTCTGACAGGCTGAGAGCTGTTGTCCCCTTGCACTTGGCCTTCAAGCTAGTAGGTCCTTAAAGGTTTTTTAACAGCAATCTTCTAAAAGCTTGGATTTAGGATTTTAGCATACTTTTCATTTCAGATTTTCAGCAGTCTAAAACTAAAGCATCTAAGAGATGAAGACTCATGCCTATGACTTTTACTCCAAGACCAGCTAATCAAGAACGAAAGTCTTCCTGTATTGCATCAAGATTCAGCGGAAAATAATCTTATCCTACTAATTTTTCAATTCTCAGTTTATGATAATGTGGGGCTTTGGTCCCCATAGATTTGGCCTGGGAGGAGGTGACGACGCTGGCATCGGACTTTTGTACTAGATATTTCTCAGAAGAATACAAGGGCTGTTGGTGAGAGCAAACTTGGGGAGACGACAGGCGCCTTGGGTCTACAGAGAGTTTGTAACTCTTGGGAAGCATCTCAAAGTCACTCTCCCTCTCAGTGGTTGGACGTTTAGAGCGTTTGAAGTCTGTGGAATGAACCTCTAAGGGCCAAAAATGTGACATATTTACTCTAATCAATACTCTAAACTCTTAAACTCTAATTAATTAGCTGTAATAAAGTTCTGCGAATATATTGCACTGATGTTGTAAAACCTTGACCTTGTGGTGTATCTGTCCCTAAATAACTGTTGTTCTTCCCCTTCTGTATCGCTGTAAATAGTAACACCCATACAGCGTATGTCTGTTCTTAATGTTTCATGTGAAAACTACAAGCTACCCTAATGTAGATGTGTTTCCTCATTGTAAATAAGCCTGTCTTCGTATCTAGACTGTTTTTGTATACATGTTCTCCCAATTTAACTATTTTTGTGGTTTTAATCCTATATTATTATTTCTTCTACTTTGCTTTGTGAAAGGGGAAAAATAAAAGCTGGAATCCGCCCAAAAATAAATAAATAAAAGTTCCATGTCAATTCTTGACACATTTACAGAGGTTAAGATTTGGCAACTTGTCCCTGTGCCTTCTGGGTCAGAGTGCCATCTGTGGGGGGCTTTTGCCAGTGGTTGTTCCCCATAAACATCATCCTTTGCCCCAGTTTTAATCAGGCAGACCAGGTGGTTGTTTCTTAATACTGTGAAAAGTGTCCCAGGAAAGGGTGGGGTCTCTTGTGCTGAAAACGAAGGTTGATAATATTCCAGGAACTTTCTCTTGTAGTGCTGCCGTTCATGAGTGTGCCGCCTGGAACTGCTCCTGTCTCAGCTACAGGGCGGCCTTGGTCGTGTTTGGGTTTCTAAGTGTGCTGGCAGGTTTGTTGGGGATTTTTTAGAAAATATTTTTATACCAACAGAATATAAATTAATGGTAATAACCTAAAGTAAGAAACGGGAGCTACTGGGTATTCTTTTATACTTGACACAAAATTAAATACAGCTTTCTTTTTCTGTTTGTTAAGTGCAAGGAGATAAACTGGCTGGAAAAAAACATAAAAATAAGTACTTTCATTTGAACAGCAAGCAAACACACACACACACACACATACACACACTCTCACAGACAAAGTAAAAGCCAATGACCTTACGGTGACCCATCAGAGCCTGTCCCGTTTGCGCCCCTCTGCTCTTTGCTCTCCTACTGCTTCCCACCCCCTCACTTCACTCCAGCACACCAGGCTCCCTGCTATTCCTGGAACAGGCCGGGCCTGTTTCTACCTTACACTGCTTGGTCTCACTGTTCCCTTGATTTGGAACCTGCCCCTCTGTAATTCCCTTGCTAACTCCCTTGTCTCCTTAAATCTTTGATAAAATCTCAGCAGGGATGCCTATCCTGAGCATATTCACTTAACGCTGTATGCAGCCTGACCCAATACCAGCACTCTCTGTCCTTCCAACACTGCTTTATTGTCCCGTTCCCCGGATCACTCTCATCTTCAAACATATTATACAATTGTGTTTATTTTTTGTCTGTCTTCCTCCACCACTGACACACACACGTACACACTCAGAGAAGGTAAGCTCTCTGAAGGCAGGGATTTTTGTGTGTTTTGTCACTGATGTATCTCGTGTGTCTAACACAATGTCTGGCCCACATTAGACACTCCGTATTTGTTCATCTCTCCGTGAATGAAGGGAAGAAGCAACAAGAATCCATCAATAGTTACATCTGGAAAAGTAAACTGGGTGAATGGGGTAGAGATGGGAAAAAGGTGTTATTATATTCATTTTTATTCCTTTTTAATGTTGTAACTTATGTTAACTATTCAAAAATATTAATTAAAAGAATAAAAGAAATAAAATATAAAATATAGTCCTGAGCTGATGAGACGCTCCCCTTGGGATCCTAGTATAAGTAAAATAGAAAATGATTCTAATGATGCACTCAATCCAGGTCTCACACATTCCCACACATAAAGTCCTCCTGAAGACGAGCTCACAGTGCAGAACTGCAGGACCCATGAGCAAAGTCTGCTGTGAACTCTGAGATCGGACACACAGCAACTGCTAGGACTGAACAGCCCCCGTGAACTTCAGATAATAAATAATCAGCTAGAAGCCATTCAAAATACATATGTGTGTGTACACAGATATATTGAATAGATATACAGACATGTACATGTAGACATATCTCTATCCGTGAGATTACAAATACAAAATAAAGAATTCAAAACAGAAATAAAATAAAATATTCTGAAGGAATATTTTAAAGGTTAAAAATTAAAACTTCTAGAAATGAAAAATACTGAAATTTCAAGCACTTAATGGATATATTAAACAGCAGATTTTCACTTTTCTCAGGTGCTCTGGAAAATTCTGAGAAAATAATCCACAATGTAGCATAGAATAACAAGGGAATAGAAAATATAAAAATTTCAAACAGAGAGAACAGAAAACATTGGGGGAGGGGATATTCAAACAAATAATGGTTGATAATTATCCAAATTAATGAAAGAAAACAATTTTTAAAAATGCAACAGCCCTGGCTGGTATGGCTTAGTGGATTGAGCGCCAGCCTGTGAACCAAAAGGTCACAAGTTCAATTCCCAGTCAGGGCATATGCCTGGGTTGTGGGCTGGATCCCCAGTTGGGGGTGTGCAAGAGGCAATAGATCAGTGTTTCTCTCTCACATCAATATTTCTCTCCCCCTCTTTCTCCATCCCTCCAACTCTCTAAAAATAAATAAATAAAATCTTTTTTTAAAAATGCAACAATTCCTGGGCATCGTAAGTCAAACTAAATCCATCTCTAGACAAATGAAAGTTAAACTGTAGATCACCAATTAGAAAAAAAATTTTTAAAGCAAACAATAAGTAAATATAGATTACCAACAAAGGATTAACAATTAAGCCAACAGCAGATTTCTTTTCAACAATAATAGAAAACAAGACTGTTGAATACTTTTCAAAAGACTAAAAAATAATAATAATATACCCAATTCTCATCCAAGAATTAGGATGAAATTAAAGACACTTGGAAAAGGACAGTGTCTGAGTCCATTCAGGCTGTTAAAACACAATACCGCAGACTAGGTGCTTAAACAAAAGGCATTATTTCTCACTGTTCTGGAGAGAGGAAAGTCCAAGATTAAGGTGCCAACTTATTAGGCTCCTGGCAAGAGCCCGCTCCCTCCCTTGCAGATGGCTGCCTTTTCACTGCGTCCACATTTGGAGGGGTGAGAGTGGGGGTGGGGGAGAGGGGAAGTATGCTCTGTTCTCTCTTCCTTTCCTTTTTTTTCTCTCTTCCTTTTTCTAAAAATTTATTGTATTGCATTTTTTCCACTGCCATTTATCTCCTTTATGCCCTCTGCCACCGCCCTCCACCCTCCCTGCAACAATCACCACACTGTTGTCCACGTCCATGAGTCCTTTCTCTTTTTTGCTCAATCCTTCTACTCCCCTCCCCCCCACCCCGCCCGTCTCTTTCTTTTTTTAATAAAGCTAGTAATCACATCATGGGGCCCCACCCTCATTACTTCATTTAAACCTAATTACCTCCCAAAGGTCCCACCTTCAAACACCATCACACTGGGGGATTAGGGCTTCAAGATATAAATTTTAGGAAAACACAAACATTTGGTCCATAACACAAAGACAAAATATTTACTATTAATAAATCATTAAAGAAAATATTAATTACAGATAAAGTCAGGATATTGAAAGCAAAATGAAATGATGAGTAAAGACATTCATAGACATGTAAGTAAATCTAAAACAGACATTGACTGTCTAATACACTAACAACAAATAGAAGTTACAAAAACAAGATGGAACTCACCAGCTGGACAACAACTTTGGGACACAGTGACTGGGGTTAAAGCATTCCCAGGACCTTGAACTGTTTAGCAGAAGGTATGTAAAGCTATTGATTAACATTAGATTTTATTAAGTAAGCATGTTAAAATATGAACTAGTAAAAGAATGAAACAGAATTCTTCAAAACCAATTGACAGAGAGAAATGGAATAAAGAAGACTCTATTAGAAAAAAGAAGACAGGAAAGGGACAAAATAAAGTAAGAAAAGGAGCAACGTGTTTTTTAAATTTTTTTCTGTTGCGGTTTACATACTGTACGGTTTAAAACAATTAAAACTTAATGTCATCAGTTCCAACACGCCTTTTCTGAGAGAAGGACACACTGAATCCATGTGGGATGTTTCCCTGCTTCAACAGTGGTCCCAGTTTGCCATTTTTGTTTCATCTAATTCCCCCCTATTTTAAAAAATTTGCCAAATTGGTTTAAAGCAAACACAGGCATCATATTACTTTATCTGCCAATATTACAGAATAGAATGCCAATAACACTAACAGACAAGGACTTTTTAAAACATAAGCCACAATATCATTAGTTAAAATAACACTAGTATTCAATTTTTCCCTAAATGCCTCAAATTTTTTTGTCTTTTTGGCTCGGTTTGTTCAAATCAGGACCTAAAAAGGTGCTACACATTATTGATGTCCTTTGTATCTCTTTATACCTATCACAGCTCCCCCATTCTTTTTGTTGTTATTTTTATTGCCATTTATTTGTTGGAGAAACCTACAGAATTTATTTTCCAGATTTAGCTGATTGCATTCATGTGGTATCAGTTAACACGTATCTCTTATAAACTCTAGTTATATCTAAATATGTAATCAGATTTAGAGTAAATGGTTTTTATTATTCTTTTTTCCCAAAAAAATACTTCATAGGTGATACTTTGTACTTTCTACTTCATCTCTTCAAAATATACACAATGTCTGCCCTGATGGGTGTGGCTTAGTTGGTGGGGCAGCATCCCACAAAAGGAAAGGTCGCCAGTTGATTCATGGTCAGGGCATACGCCTGAGTTGCGGGTTCAGTCCCCAGTCAGGCACACATGGAAGGCAGCCAATCGATGTTTTTCTCCCTTTCTCACACCTTGCCCTCCCCGCTATCGCTATGAGGAGAAAACATCATGGGTTGCCTCTCGTCTGCTCCCGAGCAACTGCAGCCAGGCTTGCGGCCTGACCAGGAATCTAACCAGTGACCTTTTGTTTTGCAGGACAGCACACCAGTCAGGGCACAAAATTTTTAAAACAAAATTTTTTAAAGGTACATGATGTATGTTTGTCCCTTTTTTTTAAAGCTAGGGAGAGCACAGACACCATCCCCCACTACCACAAATTATGCAGTCAAGTTTCTCACATTTGGGGGAATCGCAGGGGTCAGCACTGCCAGAGTGCAGTGGATGAGCCTTGCGCTGGGAAAACTGCCTTCGTGATCCTGGTAGCTCCCCTGCCACGTAACTATCTGACTGTCCCACTTTTAAAGAAGTAAAAATGGATCATTTGGTTCAGATGATGACAGTCTGATTCATCTTTTGTAAAGTTTCCGATCAGTTGTACACATAATTATGTTAGTAGTCATTGATGATCAATGCCCAGATCCATTATTTTATTAGTAAAACAATTGGGGGGGAGGGGAATTATATCATTTTCCCCAGGTGGGTTAGCTGGAGTTCTTCCATGAAGAACTCTTCCTCAACAATTTGCTTTCTCTGAAATATGTGTAACATAGGAAAGACAATATAAAAAGCTTAAAATGCTGTTATTCATCCATTTTCATAATAAATTGGTGCCCTATATGTTCCAAAAATGATTAAATATAATTTTTACTTTCAATTTCATTTGAACTCATGGATTTTTATATTTGATGCATGTCATTTATTGGAGACCCGTAAGTCCCATCTTTGGCTAGTCTGCCATGCGCTTTTAATTATACACCAGTAGTCTGAATGTTCCCTTGCTTCCTGGCATAACAAAATGTCCTAGGCTCGTATTGTAGATTTCTTGCTCCAGACCTGGAGTCAGCAGTTTCTCAAAGGAGCTCTGGTTTCTTTCATTGGGAAATGGCATTTAGAGAATTCAATCCGGACACCAGAGGTGCCCATTGCTACTGGATAGCCATTGCCTCTCGAGGTTACAGTGGACAGAGCTAAAAAATATGCATATTTTTAGAAATATAATACTTAACTATTATTACATATTGATATTCCCAACTCATTTTAAAGATTACAGGGTTTTACTTAAATTCTTTTATTTTATATTTATATTCAATTTTTCTCTATGTACGACAAATCTTGTTTCCTAATAAATGTTATATAATTACTTAAGTTTTATATACATATATTCATATATATAATATATATATTCATGTCTATACCTTTAAAATAATACCACTAGTAGTATTACTAGAAATAAGACTAATGAATTTATCTAAAAAAATTTTTTTGTGCTTATTTTTGCCTTTAGGATATACCCCATTCAAGATGTAGAGTCAAGCCTTGGCTGGTGTAGCTCAGTGGATTGAGCGCCAACTTCAAACCAAAGGGTCACTGGTTTGATTCCCAGTCAGGGCACATGCCTGGGTTGCAGGCTAGGTCCCCAGTGGGGGCCACATGAGAGGCAACCACACATTGATGTTTCTCTCCCTCTCTTTATCCCTTCCTTCCCTTCTGTCTAAAAATAAATAAATAAAATCTTTAAAAAAAAAAGATGTAGAGTCAAAATACTATCATTTAAAGTCACTAAAAATAATTCTTTTCTATGTAGTTATCTAACAGCTTGGTATCAGTTAGGG
The DNA here is from genome assembly GCA_004026765.1 of Micronycteris hirsuta. Classification (NCBI taxonomy): domain Eukaryota; kingdom Metazoa; phylum Chordata; class Mammalia; order Chiroptera; family Phyllostomidae; genus Micronycteris; species Micronycteris hirsuta. Next base: position 11,723 of record PVJI01028421.1, read on the forward strand.
TATTTGTTTCTACTTGTTATTAATTTTTAGATTGTTCTTCCTTTGTCTTTAATTTAGCTTTTTAATGTAAAACTTTTACATGATTCCATGGTCAAACTATGAAAAAAGATATATTTAATACAGATACAGATAAAGTTATAGATACTGATATAAATACAGGTCCCTTCCATATTATTTCCTTATAGCCTTATATAACTCCATTAGTTGGATGCATCACAGTGAATCATCAAGGACACTATTGATGAACACCTGGTTTGCTTTCAATATTTTACTGAAAATAGTACTGTAATTAATGGCCTATTAGTCATTTTGTAAATCTTTGCTAATATTTTTTTAGGTTAAATTCCTACTGGAAGCGTAGCTGAGCCAAAGAGTAAATCAATCTGTAATTGGTCTTGAAATTACCAAATTCCTCATCCTAGAAATTGTGCCATTCTGTATCTCACTAGTAATATATAAAACTACCTGTTTCTCCTTAGCTTTCCCAACAAATACATGGTCAAACTTTTGGACCTATGCCAACATAAAGAGTGAAAAATTATATATTTCTTTAGTTATATTTCTAAATGCTTTTTTCACATTTGCTGTCTATCATAACAGCATGTGTCTTACAATTGGTGGCATTAAATAGTTACAGTTGGAAGCACATTCTTTCTTTTTTAACAATACATGAAGTAGTGATATATTTACAGTTCATGGTATTTTATACTCAATGAAATATGTTATATCAATAATCTCAATCAATATAAATGGACTAAACAGTTCAAGAAAAAGCCAAAGATTTTCTGATTGAATAATTTTTTTAAAATCCTGCTATACTCATATGTCATTTAAAAGACCTAACATAGCCCAGCTGGTGTAGCTCAGTGGACTGAGCGCGGGCTGGGAATCAAAGGGTCCCGGTTCGATTCCCAGTCGGGGCACATGCCTGGGTTGCAGGCTAGGTCCCCAGTGAGGGCCATGTCAGAGGCAACCACGCATTGCTATTTCTCCCTCTCTTTCTCCCTCCTTTCTCCTCTCTCTAAAAATAAATAAAATCTTAAAAAAAAAAAAAAGACCTAACACAGTTGCCTGAAAGCCTGATAGTAAAATGATGGGAAAAGGTCAACACTACCCATATAAAATATAGTAGAACTATGTTTTAATATCAGGCCAAACAAAATTTAAGGGGAAAAGTATCATCAAGGATAAAAGACATTCCTGTATAATGACAAATTTTTTTAAAAACTCAAAATTCTAAACATGTATGGCCTAATAACACTACCTCAAAACACAAAAAGGATAATGAGACTTCTGGTCAAGATAGAAGCATAGGTAAACACAGTTTGCCTCCTCACACAACCACATCAAAATTACAAATAAATTATAAAACAACCATCACTCGGAACCATCAGAAACCATATTAAATAGAACTCTGACAACTATGGAATTAAAGAAATCACATCCATCCAGGCTAGAAGGAGGGGCAGAGACATGGAATGAGCTGGTCCCACGAAAATAAAAATTCAGGAGGGTATGTTGGGAATATGGAGTCCTATCCCCACACCAGCCCCCTTAGTCTAGGTTTCCAATGGCAGGAAGACAAGTCCTCAAAACTTCCGGCTGAAAAACCCAATGGGGACTGTGTCGGTGCAAAAAACTTTGGTAGTACCAAGGAGTTCCTCTTAAAGAACTGAAACCAGAAAAGACACCGGTGTTCAGGCTGCCTGTCACTACCAAACCAAATGAGCAATGACAGCGATTGAATCTTTATGGGCGCTTTATTCAGATGGCTGGTGATCTGAGAAGATGGCGGGTTCATAACCTAACAGACCACCCTGTCTTTTCTTTCCAAGCCAAGGTTTTTATAGTGGGGAATAAAACAGGTATGGTGAGTGGTTTTGAAGTTCAGGGAGGATTAGGTAAAAGAAACCGCAACACTCCTGTCCTGGGCAGTTAGCTGTTCCCAGGGGCGGTGGTTGTCTGTCTCTCCCTGGAACACAATGGCCTGGATGCCTCCACTTGTCCCCAGGCAGTAATCTTCAGCAGTGCCCCAGGAGGTCGGCTGTTTTCCCAGGAGCCAGGATAGGCCTTATCTATCTGTAGTTTCTGAAACAAAAGCTTTAACATATACATTACTTACCAGGCTTATAACTTTTTACCTTAAACTAAAATTTTCCAACTCTTGAGTCCTCTATCAGGACCACATACGAACTTACTCAGACTCATTCCCTCTGAGCTCCAGCACTGGGAGCAGCTCAAAAGGCACCAGTGGCATAGAGGGAGGAACTGAAGTGTCTGGCATCAAGACGAGAGCTAGGGACAGCTTTCTCCCAGAAAGAAAAGCAGACAGAGGCCATTGTCCCTTTTCTGCACCCTTCCCACACACAGCCACAGAGATGGCAGGCAGAGGCCATATCTGAGACTCCATCATCCTGGCTAACACTGTTTGCCTTGCCCAAGAAATCCCCTGAGATTCTGTCCCACCCAACTTACAGGCCCACTGAGCTGTTAACAGTGGTTTTTCCATGTGAAAGGCTGGTTTTGCCTCATGCTTCACAACTTCCTAAATCCTCTCAAACAAGCGACAGCTGTCCTCAATGAGCTCCCAGCCCCCACACCCCTTGCTAAGTGGCCCCAGGCGGGACATTAGCAGCAGCCAGCCTAGATTTATAGCTTGGCTTCTCCTGGGAACTTCCAAGCCCAGCACAAAAGTAGTAGCCAACTCAGATTGCTCTATAGCTTGTGCAGGGTGGCCCCCACCAGAACACAGGTGGGGGTTGACCTTGGCCAGCAACACCCAGGAAACCCCAGAGCCGGTGCACCCAGTGGACCACTACAGACCACGTCAGAGCACTGCCTCACTGCCCTGCACAGCTGATCTTCCACGGAGGGAGGAGGTTGGTGATAAGGCAAAGTAATCAATGGATCAAAATAGATTTCTCAGAAATATCTATATATTTATATAAATACACATACACAATGTATACATGTGTATATTTGTGTGTACATTGTACTGGAGATGGCTATAAATAGACACAGATATACACAGTCTGTGTAGCAGAGGAAGCCTTACCAACCAGTAAGGATAATACTATAGACAATTCAATGGGTTGATGGGGAAATTGTTATCCCTGTGGAATACATATAATTAAATCACTACACCATTCAAAAGGATGAGTTCAAGGTGAGGAGCAAAATTGTGAAATGTTTAGAAGAAAATAGAAGATACCTTAAGTTATCTTAAGATGGCATCAAAATAATAAGGAATTTCTTTAAAAAGTTAAAATCAAAATTACAAAAAAATTGAATAAAGTTAGCTAAGGATTAAAAATAAAAAAGTTCTCTACTCAAACATTATACCACTAAAATAAAGAAAAGACACAAATTGACAAAGAATTAGTATCCAAAATGTAAAGACAAAACTTACCAATCATTTAAAAAAGATAAATAATTCTTGCGTTAAAATATATATACAATTAACCTTACTAGTAATCAGAAAATTGCAAATTAAAACTAGATATTTCATACTCACCAAATTGACAAAAATGAATGTCTGAAAATACCAGATTTTGATGAAAATTTGGAGGAATGGGAACTCTCATAGGCCACTGGGAGAATTGTAAATCAGTGCATTGATTTTGGTGAACAGTTTGGCAATATCTAGTGTAGTTGAAGATGCCCATTCCCCATGATCCAGCACTTTCCAGTTAAAAATAACTGCACATGAGACAGCTAACGCATGTGCACAATGTATAGAAGAATGTTTATTTTAGAAAAAATTGGCCTTGGCCGGTGTGGCTTGGTTGGAGCATCTTCCTGTAACCAAAAGTTGTGGGTTCGATGCTCCATCCAGGCATGTATGACCCCCAGTCAAGGTGCATTTGGGAGGCAATCGGTGCTTCTCTCTCACATCAGTGTTTCTCTCTCTCCCTTCCTCTCTCTCTAAAAGCAATGAAAAAATGACTTTGAGTGAGGATAAAAAAAATTTTAATTGGAAGCAACCTAAAATCTCATCAACAAGAGAATGGACTAATGCTATGATGCAGTGAAAATCAAAATTCTAGAACCAAATCTATGAAATGATACATCACAAACTTAAGGTTGAATTTTTTAAAGCCATCTATCTCTACAAGGTATGGCAGTATGATGTGATTATGTGAATTTAGAAACCACGCGGAGTAACAATATGAAGCCATGCATGAAAATGATAAAAACAGATAATCATATATTATATGATTCCATTTAAACAAAATGTCCATAATAGGCAAATCTAGAAACAGAAAGTACATGTGTAGTGGCCAAGGGCTGGAGGGGATCAGGGAGTCAGGCTGTGATAGCTAAATGCTATTAGGTTTCTTCATGGGATGATGAAAGTGTTCTAAAAATGATTGTGATCACACGACTCTTTGAATATACTAAATAAACACCATGGAACTGTATGGTGTTTATGAATTGCATGGTGTATGAGTTGTATATCAATAAAGCTAGGGTAAAACAAAAGGAAAAGGATAATGATCACCTCTGGAGAAGGCTATTGGGGAATAGGATTGGGGAAAGAACACAGGGGCTCCAATTTCGTAATGTGTTATATTTTTTATAGAAATATGAAGAAAATATGGGTTTTAGAAGTGATAGTTAAAATGTGCAAGGGTATTCATTACATATTCTTTATGTTTAAAATACATGTAATTTTAAAGGGTTTGAGAAACTATTACAAATAGGACGTTGTGTAAATGGGCTGTGATGGGAGATAAAGGCATTAAGGATGTTCCGCATGTTTCTGGCTTGGGTGATGAGGTAGAACCAAAGGAAGCAAAGTGACAGGACAGGGGAGAT
>PVJI01028422.1:0-16534 GCA_004026765.1 Micronycteris hirsuta
AAAACATAAGTATCCCTAGGTTCATTTCAGCATTATTTACAATTGCCAAGATGTGGAAGCAGCCCAAGTGTCCATCAGTAGATTAGTAGATAAACAACTATGGGACACTTACACAATGGAATATGAGTAGGCCATAAGAATGAAGAAAATTTTACCACTTGTGACAGTATGGATGGACCTGGGGAACATTATGCTAAGCAAAATATGCCAGACATTGAAAGACAAATACCATATGAATCAATGTACTCCTGTGTGGAGTCTAATGAACAAACTGAACTAACAAGCAAAATAGAGACAGACTCATAGCTAGAGAACAGAATGACAGCTAAGGCAGTGGAGGACTTGGAAGTACTGAGCAAAAAGGAAAAAGGACTCATGGACATGGACAATGGTATGCTGATTGCAGGCGGAAGGAGTGTATAAGGGAACTAAATGGTAATGGAAAAAATACAATAAAATTAATAAAAAAAATAAAAAGAGAACTTAATGGGTAGGGTCAGCCTAGTTCCTTACCTAGTGTTTGTTAGCAGCTATGTCATACAGCTGGAGTATGTTTATTCAAGAAAATGTCTTTAACATGGATGCCTGGGCAAAAGTTCAATGTCAGACATTTACTGAAAAAATAAAAAAGCTTCATGTTAGGCACTTATACTACAGAGTGAATATGGAAAGATAACTTACTTACTTTACTGCACCATTTTGCATTTGCACCAGAAATCACAGAGAGTTCCTGCTGCTTCACACCTTTGTCAGTATTTGGTGTTGTCAGTGTTTCGATTTTAGCCATTTTAATGAGTGTATAGTGGTGTCTCATTTCAATTTGATTTTCCCTAATGACATAAGATGTTGAGTATCTTTTCATATGCTTATTTGCCATCTTCATATCTTCTTTGGTAAAGTGACTGTTCAAATCCTTTCTCCATTTTTTATTCAGTTCTTGCTTTCTTTTTGTTGATTTTTAATAATTCTTTGGATATTTTGGGTTAACAGGCTTTCAGCAGTCTCTTTTGAAGAGCAGAAATTTTTAATTTTAATGAAGTCTTACTTACCTTCTCATTTCTGGATGAAACCTCTGGTGTCACATCTTTATAGATATCATTGCCAAACCCAATGCCACCTAGATTTTCTCCTTTGTTATCTTCTAAATTTTTTACTGTTTTGCATTGAAATTGTACACCTATAAAACATTTTGAATTAATTTTTGTGAAAATAATAATAAGGCTGCAGTCTACATTTTTTGCATGTGGATATCTAGTTGTTCCCAAATCATTTGTTGAAAAATGTAACTATCGTTTTTCCATTGTATTGCCTTTTCTTGCTTGTCAAATATCACCGGACTATATTTGTGAGTTTATTTCTGAGCTCTCTATTCTGTTCCATTATTCTATTTCTCTACTTTTTCACCAATATGATGCAATCTGTTTATTGCAGCTTTATATTCAGTCTAGAAGTTGGTTAAAACTAACTTGGTTTTAAGAATTTATTTATGTAGCCCTGGCTAGTGTAGCTTAGTGGTTTGAGTGCCAACCTGCAAACCAAAGGGTCGCTGGTTCAATTCCCAATCAGGGCACATGCCTAGGTTTCAGACCAAGTCCCCAGGAGGGGGCACATGAGAGGCAACCACATTGATGTTTCCCTCTCTTTCTCCCTCCCCCTCTCTCTAAAAAAATAAATACCTAAAAAAATATTTGTTTTTTTGTTTGTTTTGCCTATTACTGATTATAATAGCTAAAGATACAGTTTTTAAATTTTTAACTATAACTTATCTTTGAATTACATTTTATTGATTATGCTGTTACAATTGTCCTAATTTTTCTTTCTTTTTTTTTTAAGATTTTATTTATTTATTTTTAAAGAGGGGGAGGGAGGGAGAAAGAGAGGGAGAGAAACATCCATGTGTGCTTGCCTCTTGAGTGACCCCCACACGTGGGGGACCTGGCCCACAGCCCAGGCATGTGCCCTGACTGGGAATCAAACCAGTGACCCTTTGGTTCACAGTCTGGTGTTCAGTCCACTGAGCCACACCAGCCAAGGCAGTTGTCCTAATTTTTCCCTCTTTGACTCCTTCCACCCAGCAGCCCCACTCCTTCAGGCAATCCCCACACCATTGTTCATGTCCGTGGGTCATGCATTGATTCTTTTGCTACTCCATTCCCTATACTATACTTAATATCCCCATGACTATTCTGCAACTACTTATTTGTACTTCTTAATCCCCTCACTTCTTCACCCATCCCTCACACCTACCCCACAATATGGCAACAAACAAAGTGCTCTCCCTGTCCGTGATTCTGTCTCTGTTCTTGTTTGCTTAGTTTGTCTTTTAGATTCAATTGTTGATAGATTTGTATTTTTTGCTATTTTATTCTTCATAGTTTTGATCTTCTTCAAAAGAAGAAAAGTTTACCCTTAGCAACAGCATGGATGGGCCTGGAGAACATTATGCTAAGTAAAATAAGCCAGTCAGAGAAAGATGAATGCCATACGATTTCACTTATGTGTGGAAATCTAATGAATAAACTGAACTAACAAGCAAAATAAAGAGATTCAGAGATCAGACTGACAGAGAGCATGCCAACCCCTGCCTTGACAGGCTTTTATTGTCTTTCTGGGCACATTACATTGAGAGTGGTTTTCATTTACTATGCACAGGTCCTCATCAGGTGATACACAACAAAGGAGAGGACATCAAAGGAGGATATTTGCAAATGTAAAGGCAAAAGGGATTGGGCTGGACTTGAGAGGTTTATCACAGACTTTCAGGAAACTGCTTTAAAGATAATGCAATCAGTATTTGCTTTTTTAGTCCAGGTGAGAGAGTTTTTTAGCAAGAGCAAGTCTTAACTCTAGGAAAAGTGTAGGTTTGATTTACCCACAGGAAAACCTGTCCACGCACGTGGGGCCTGCTTGCCTACCTGAGCTTCACTGGTTTTTTTTTTTTTTAAACAGTGAATGGTTGAGCTACATTTCCCACAAAGCGTGGAATGGTTCCCTATATTCAGGGTGGCCAGAATTAGAAAGCCCTGCAAGTTCCTCAACCACAAATACTAGAACTAGACCAATATGGATTGACTACATTCTTCTCTTAGTGCACATGGTTCATTTTTAGATTACTATTCACCATCCTCCTCAAGTTTGTTTTGCCACACTCCAACTTTAGATGTCCAGTTTTCTGAGTCCCAAGCATTTCTTTTTCTTGATTTGTTAGCCTTATTTGTTGAAACCCATCTCCCTTACCTACTTAAGAAAGGGTATGAAAAAATATATTTTCAGTACTCTGCCACTCAATTGATAGTTTGGATAGAAACAGAATTTGAGATAGAAAGTGTTTTCCTTCAGAATTTTGAAAGCATTATTTTATTGTATTCACCATGCAACATTTCTGTTTAGGAAAAAAATAAAGCTGAATTCTTTTTCCTAATTTTTATTCCTTTCTTGTAACTTATATGTTGATAGTATTGCTGCTGCTTCTTTGGGTTCTTTTTTTTTAATTTTTTGGTTTTCTTTCTGGAAGATTTAGGGATCTCGTATTGTCCTCATTGTTTTGAAATTTCAGAATAATTTGGCTTGGCATAGATCTCTTTTCATTAATTGTTTTGGGTTTACTCTCTCCTTCAATCTAGAAACTTGTGGGTTTCAATTCTACAGAATTATTAAAATTCCTTCATTGATGTTTCATTTCCTCAATTTTCTTACTCTACTTTTTGAAAATTCTGTTATTTGAATTTGGACCTATAATTTTTTAAACTTTCCTTTTTCTTTTTGATATCTCTTTGTCATTTTACTCTACTTTTGGAACATTGTACCCTACATGACTTCATTTTTTAAGTTTTCTACTACTTTTTTAAAATTTTTATAAGATTTTATTTATTTTATTTTTAGAGAGAGGGGAAAGAAAAGAGAAAGAGGGGGATAAAAAACATCAATGTGTGGTTGCCTCTCACACACCCCTCCTGGAGACCTGGTCTGAAACCCATACATTTTCCCTGACTGAGAATTGAACCAGTGATGGTTTGGTTTGCAGGCTGGCACTCAATCCACTGAGCCATGCCAGGCAGGGAAAAATTTTTATTATTTTATATAAATTATTTTGAATTGTGCCCTGACCAGGAACTGAATCCACAACCTTTCAGTTTGTGGGATGGTCCCCAACCAACTAAACCACACAAGCTAGAGCAGGATTCAAATTTCTTCTTATCCTCACCAACGCTTGTTATTTTCTAATTTTTTGATAGTAGCCACTCTAATTTCTTCATTGTCAAATTAGCTTATTGATTTAAAAAATTTTTAATGTAAATATAAATCCCTCCCTCAGCACTGCTTTCATTGAATCCCCAAAGTTTTGATATGTTGTTTTCATTTTTACTCATCTTTAAGTATTTTGTAATTTCCCTCATGATTTCTCTTTGATCTGTTGATGGTTGAAAAGTGTTTTCTAAATTTTCACATCTGTGAAATTTCTTGGTTTTCCTTCTATTATTAATTTCTTAATCCCACTATGACCAAAGAATATACATTTGTTTTATATCTATATTTTTAAATCTATTGAGACTTAATTTGTGGTGTAAATTATGGTCTATCCTGAAGAATGTCTTGTGTGCACTTGAAATGTGAGTTCTGCTGTTTTGGGGTAGAGTGTTCTATATGTGTCTGTTAGATCCAATTGATTTATTGCATTATTCAAGTCTTCTGTTTCCTTACTTATCTTCTATCTGTTTTTTTTAATCCATTATTGAGAGGAGGATACTGAAGAAATATCCTTTTTATTCTTGCCTTCTACAAAAAGCAGCTCAAATGTGTCAAACTCCGAGAGAGCAAGGAAGAAACATGTTACTGGGGAAGTAGTTTGTTAAAGAACGCAAGAGTACTCCAATGTCTTCAGTTTTGAGACAATGAAAACAGAACTTAGCAAGCTTCAGTCTCATCAGTCTTTCAGTTGCACAAGCTATTTCAATTTTGCAGGTAATTTTATTTGCACAGGTAGAACTATCAGCTATGGGTGTCCATTCTACTCCAGTAAAACAGTTGCTTTGATGACTGACCAGAAACTGTGTATCTATTTTTACATGCTCCTTTTCTCCTTGTGTATCCATTGCATTACACTTACTGTGAGTGTTTAAGCCCTTTAATGTTTTTATTTTTTTTCCCAGTGTTTCATACCATGTCTCAAATGTTTTCAGTTTGGTGAAACCCCACATGTATTTTTGCCACACTTCTTCCTCTTCAATCTGTCTATCTTTCAAAGAAAACTTCAGCCATCTGTTTCTGTTTCATTGGCTCCATCATTCAAAATCTTCTTTGGTAGAAACTAAGTGCAAGAAGTCTTTTAATTCTTTGCTTAAGAATTTCACACTGTTCTCTGAAGCACTTCATAATAAAAGGGTCTGCAAAATCAATTTTTTTGGACACTTCATTTTGACTAAATGTGTTCCTTATTTCTACTCATATCACACACATGCAAGTGAAATCTTAATTGGTAGGTGAATCCAAGAGGGCCAGAGACATTTTAGTATGAACAAATCACTGACCCAGATTACCTACTTCTCCTTCCACGCTTAACCTACTTTCTATTGAGAAGATTTATTTCATGGTAGCACAGACAGCATTTTTTTCTGTATACTTTTCTGTTTGAATAAATGCTATAAAAACAGATACCACTTATTTTATTATATTATACATAAAAATCAGAAATAGCAAAAATGAAATTCTCATTTTAATCAAATAAGCATACATATAAAATGAGAGGTACTTTGTTTTATAATAAGCTAATATAATTTATTGAACATAGAAGGAACTTGAGATCAAACTGTATGTATATTTTATATCATTATTTCTATTAAACTTTGTAAAATTTCTATTAATACTTTTATTAAATCTAATCTTAGAAACATGGTTTCTAATGCTCTATAGTATTAAATTTTACAATTATGCTTTAAATTGTTTCTGATTTTTATCTTTATAAATTATGCCAGGATACATCCTGAACCATATTTCGGATAATTCCCATAGTATATATTCTTAGCACTGTGGTTGCTAGGATAAGGAGTATAAACATTACTAAACTGTTCTTCATAGGCTCGTTATCTGTATTTAAGAATTTATGATATGAATCTTAATAATTTAACAATTTCTCTAGAAGTTGGATATTTAAGTTCTTATAAAATTTTCCAACTACAAACAAGTATTAATTAAAAATCAAAAAGTAATGAGAGACCATATAACAGGCCTTTAAAAATGCAGAATGAAAACTGTCATGTGTGAATAATTTTGGGTGTACAAATTCAGATTTTGATGACATATGTTCTAAAATTTAGAGGGTAACTAGAGATCCATACATTTTTAATGACTGAAGAGTCAGGACAAAGGCTCATACACCAGAGAAAAGCAGAGTAACTGTTTTTTTCTGAAAGCAAACTGACAATCATGCACAAAGAGTAATATTGTGAATCATAGAGAACAAGTCTGCCTGCACACTCCAGCTCAGTAATAGCAAAAGGAGAAAAAGGAGACAGAATATTGAAATAGCACTAGATTTTAAATAAAAAGAACAAGAACATGACCTTAAATCCTTTGCTGTTTAGCATATGACTTAACTTTTTTGAAACTCCATTTTTGTTTGTAATGTGGAATTAATAAAATTTATCCCAGTTGCCACACAGGGATTCTGTTAAGATGAAAGGATTTTGACAGCTGTAAGTGCCATATTCATGGAAGTTGTTTTCATGTCTTTCATATGAAGGCCAAAGAGCTCTCTAGGAGTTATCAACACTAAGAGACTTTAGATGTGACCCAAAGGATATTATTAGCATTTTCAGCCTTCTCAATTCATTGACCCAGATGTGAAACTCAATAACCCCTTGAATTCCCCCAAATAACCCATTCTTGTAACAATGTCAGTAAATGATGTCTACTTTGTTGATCATTCTTGATGTGAAGATGAAGGTGAACTATCCACCTAACACCAAATAATCTAACAGATCCTTTTGCAGTGTTTCTGCCCCCAAGTTCTCTCTTGTTGCTCACATCTGGTCCTTCCTGATTTTTCTCTCATGCCCTAACCTCCCTGGTCTTCCCCTGGCTCTCTTCCTCTCCTCCTCTCCCTGTGTCATGTAGAACAATTCAGCTTTCTCAACTATACCCCCAAGATTATAAACTGAATCTCCACATCATTCCCATTAATGCACTGTACTCTCTTCAGGAAGCGATTAGGATAATGGAGCTAAATCTAATAGCTAATAAAAAATAATTTTTAAAAAACATTTTACATTGAATGTAACAAAAACAAGACACTAGAAGAAATGTTACCATTTTACTAAAACATTACTCAAAAGACCTTGAAACGTGACTCAAACAATCTATTATTTTTGTCCAAAGGAAGAATGAAATGAATCAAGTAACATAAACAAGAACATGAGAAGGATGACTCAGTAGATACTCACGGGGTGAGACCTGACTATTCGAAACAAAGATCCCTGAATCTAAGAATTTCAAAATTTTTTCTATGAATGCATATTCTATGTGGAAGAAGGATGTGCACAGGTAAAAATTTAATGAACATTTCATGTGTGAAATAATGGAATTCCTCAAGACAGAAATATAAACAGTATCATAAAACAATACCCAGTTAGTTATTTGCCAAAAAAGGGGTTTCATCAATAAAAACAAGTTAGAAGTTGGAAGAGATCATTATGGGTTGATCATCTGGACAGCTCCATGGAAGAGGTAGGCCTGAACAGTTCATGAGCAAGCAGTGGGTGAAAATCAGGGAGAAGTCATTTCTGTTAGGAAGCATAATGTGAGAGAAATCACATTTGAGCCCAGAAAGTTTGAGCCCAGAAAAACATAAGGAGAGCCCTTTAGGTGCAGCCTCCTCCTGCGGAAATGTGAGAGCCAGGACTAAAGTCCTGCACTGGAGAATCTTCAATGTCAGGGTAACACTTATCCTGCTTATCCCAGGAACTCAAAGTCCTTCCACATTGGAATGACTGGATGACTGTAGGGCTTAAGAAGGTTTTTCTCACAGAGGGGTGTAAAATGGATTTAGAATGTAGGGAGATGAGTCAAGAGGCAGTTATAATACTGCAATTATAATGCTGCTGAGTGAGGTGATAAGGGCCAGAATCCAGATACATGATGACAGATGAAAGAGAAAAAATAAAAGAAAAATCTGCAAGATTTGGCAATTGAGTAGATATGAAGTCAGGGAAGTAAAAAATAAGGAGGTATCAAAGGTCATTGTGGAGTGAAAATGAAGAGTAACAGAAATAAAGGTATAGGAAAGGGATCAAATTGGTAAAAAGAAAGAAACAGAGAAAGAAAGAAAAAGGAAGGAAAGAAGGAAGGAAGGAAGGAAGGAGAGAAAAGAGAAGAAGAGAAGAGAAGAGAAAAGTTAATGTGGCCCTAGCTTGTATACAGCAAAAAGTTTGACAAGTGAGAAAGAAGTCAGGAAAAAAATCATAAAATATGACTATATAACATACCTTCCCAGCCTCTCCCTTTCCAAATAAACTATCCAGAGATTTTTTGACAGAAAGTCCATTTCTTTCTGAAGTACCCATTCCGGCCTGAGGAAGAGGCTCCTTGGAAAGTCCAGTTCAGTCTCAGCAAAGCCTAGGTGGCCCATGGCTCAGGGCTCTGATTTCTGGTCAGGGCGTTGTAGAAACTGCTGTGGTCCATGCCATAAAGTGTCCTGTGGGATCTGATGGTGAGGTCCAGGTGATAGCACTTCTCAGTTCAGCTCCTTAGGGAAGCTTCTTCCCACAAGTGTGCCATGGGCTCAGCAAACAGAGCAAGTGAAAAAGGGCAAAGAGAGAAAGAAGAGATACCTTGCAGTCTGGAGTGGTGAAGGTAGAGCTCTTTTGCATCAGCTCTTTTGCAAGTCTTTTGCATCAAACTGAATGCTGAGAAGAGGGAACAAATCCCTGCCAAGATCACTCATGTTCAAAGTTTTGAACATGAAATGAGTCTAGATGCTCTGCTTGGACTGCAGTATTTTCATGAAGTTTGTGGGGCTACAGTCCTGTGAAATACTTGGCTTTCTTAAATTGTTAGAATGCTCTCACTTTGATTCCATATCTGGAAAAGTCATAGGACTACAGCTTTTTTCAGTTGAAACAGAGTGAAATACAACTTGGTCAGCTAAAACATGCTATCCTAAACAACAATGACCTCACGTGCAACCACTACGGCAAGTAAACCACAAGGACGGTATTCCAGCTACTTCAAACACTGTAAATAAACCTAATCTGTTGTCATAAAGTTTCTGGCCGATGATAGCTACTGTTTAATGGAGTAATTATGGTTGTGTCAATCATTAAAGCATGCCATTTCATAAGACTGTTTTTTAACAAACCATATTGGATATTTTACTCTTTTTTTAAATTGCATTTTATTTTTATTTTAAAGTATATCTTATTGATTACGCTATTACAGTCTTCCCAACTTTCCCCCTTTATTCCTCTCCACGCTGCACTCCTCAACTCTCCAGCATTCCCCCCCATTAGTTCATGTCCATGTGTCATACATTTCAGTTCGCTGACTTCTCTGTTTCCTATACCATTCTTAACCTCTCCCCATCTATTTTATGCCTACTATTTATGTTCCTTATTTCCTGTATCTTTTCCCCCACTCTCTTCTCTCCCTCTATGCTGAAAACCCTCCATGTGATCTCCATTTCTCTGATTCTGTTCCTGTTCTAGGTGTTTACTTCATTTTTATTTTTTTAGGTTCAGTTGTTTATAGTTCTGAGTTTGTTGTCATTTTACTGTCCATTGTTTTTTATCTTCTTCTATTTTTTAGATAAATCCCGTTAACATTTCATGTAATAAGGACTTGGTGATGATTAACTCCTTTCTTTACCTTATCTGGGAAGCATTTTATCTGCCCTTCCATTCTAAATGATAGCTTTACTGGATAGAGTAATCTTGGATGTAGGTCCTTGCCTTTCATGACTTGGAATGCTTCTTTCCAGCCCCTTCTTGCTTGCAAGATTTCTTTTGAGAAATCAGCTGATAGTGTTATGGGCACTCCTTTGTAGGTAACTCTCTCCTTTCCTCTTGCTGCTTTTAAGATTTTCTCCTTATCTTTAATCTTGGGTAACTTAATGATGATGTGCCTTGGTGTGTTCCTCTTTAGGTCAAATTTCCTTGGGACTCTCTGAGCTTTCTGGACTTCCTTGAAGTCTATTTCCTTCAGCAGATTGAGGAAGTTTTCCTTCATTATTTGTTTTCGACTTCTTGCTCTTGTTCTTCTCCTTCTGGCAACCCTATAATTCTGATGTTAGAGCATTTGAAGTTGTCCCAGAGTTTCCTAAGCCTCTTCTCATTTTTTTTTTTTGAAAGATTTTATTTATTTTCAGATAGAGGAGAAGGGAGGGAGAAAGAACAATGTATGGTTGCCTCTCACATGGCCCTCACTGGGGACCCGGCCCACAACCCAGGCATGTGCCCCAACTGGGAATCGAACCAGGACCCTCTGGTTCCCAGCCCGCACTCAATCCACTGAGCTACACCGGCTGGACCTCTTCTCATTTTTTTGAATTCTTGTGTCTTCATTCTGCTCTGGTTGAATGTTTGTTTCTTCCTTCTGGTCCAAACCATTGATTTGAGTCCCAGTTTCCTTCCCTTCACTGTTGGTTCCCTGTATATTTTGCTTTATTTCACTTTGGGTAGACTTTGTTTCCTTCATTTTGCAACCAAGCTCAATCAGTTCTCTGAGCATCCTGATAATCACTGTTTTGAACTCTGCATCAGATAGGTTGGCTATCTCCTCGTCACTTAGCTCTTTTCTTGAGTTTTGATCTGTTTTTTCATTTGGGATATATTTCTTTGTCTCAGTGCCCTGTTATGTTGTAGGGGGGCAGGGCCTTAGGTATTCACCCCAGTGAGGTAACCCTCTTTGCTGTGTTGTGGAACTGTATATGGGGGAGGGGTCTGAGAGGGAACTCTGCCTCTCACTTGCTCCTCTCTAACCTCACTCTCCAATGAACTCTCTCCTGTGAGACTAAGAAGTTTCTCCTGCCATGGCAACACCTGCAGTAGTTTACAGCTAGCTTTGAGTCTTTAGTTTTCCGTTCAGCCAGCCCTGCCTTGCCCATGCAGTCCACTGCCTTGCCAGGAATCCTCTCCGCTGAGCTGCTCATCTCTGCCCCTCCTACCAATCTGGGTAAATGTTTCTTTAACTCCTTGGCTGTCAGAGTTCCATACAATTTGGTTTTCTGGCACTTCTGGTTGTTTGGAGATTTTACTCTTTATATTCATTTTCAACACTAATCAGGTTCTCTAATCTAGCATGTTTTCTTCTTGTTTCAAGTTAATATTGCCTAGGAATTCACAGAATACTCTTGGAAGTTTGTATTTAATATAAAAAGGTAAGTGACAACAAACATTACCTTTAATGAATTATTTATATTATGAGACTGTTAGTACTATGTTTTATTTACAAATAATGCTATGTTCTAAAGTATTAATTAAAGATTCCAACTATGTTTAATCATATCAATCTCCTTAAATGTACTCTTTTT
This sequence comes from Micronycteris hirsuta, assembly GCA_004026765.1. Lineage (NCBI taxonomy): Eukaryota > Metazoa > Chordata > Mammalia > Chiroptera > Phyllostomidae > Micronycteris > Micronycteris hirsuta. Next base: position 11,522 of record PVJI01028422.1, read on the forward strand.
GTTCTACAATGGTTTTTTTCAAGATGAATCAACTTTTATAAGTTAAGCAGAAACATTTTACCATTAGCGTTACAGCACAAATAGCATCATATGTAAATGACAAGGCCACAAAGCCACACAAAATTGACTGCCAGGCACCTTGACAAGAGCAGGAACAGGGCCTTCAAATATTTATGTTGCTCTATTACCAGTGCTTGTTAGAATGAAAAACCCATCGTCACTCAGCCCAAAGGATGTGTGCTACCCTTGGTGAACATGGGAAACTGATAGAGAAGAGATAGCTGACAGCATACAAATAGGAGTGAATTACATTTACAAATCATTGTATGTGTGTTTTAATGATTTGACAGATTTTATAATTAATTATGGCCTAGCTGTTAAGAATCTAATTTTACATTTTAAACCTCTGCGAATTTACCAGTAGCTATGAAGGCAAACATGAAGATGGATATATGATCATATAGTTTTATAATATAGTATTGTTATGCAGTATATATTATGGTAACTTCTGAGAGTTGTGTACTGCTTTTTCCTTATGAATCATAATTGTAAATTGATTCCCTCTTAGTTTATTAGTATGATTATTAATTAAACTTTATGAATCCAAACTTTTCCAAAGAAAGTCACTCCCTGCTTGTAAAGAAAACCCATTTGGGAGATGAATTAAATATTTTTTCCACTAAGTTACTATTTACAAGTAAGTGATACAATTTAGTGAGTGATGGTTACACTGAATTCTTGAGAGTTGAATTGGATTAAAAGAATCACTCTGATTTTTTCAGATGGCTGGAAAACCACAAAGGGACTTTCTGTTTACTGGAAGACTCTAATCAGCACCGTTTGATAGAAATAGAATAAAAGAATGAATGTGAGCCACGTGTGTAATTTTAAATTTTCCAGTTGCCAATTTTTAAAAAGTAAAATTAACTTTTATAATTTTTTATTGAACACAATATATCCAAATTACTATCATTTCAGCATATAATCAATTCAAAAATTATTGATATGTTTTATATTCAGAATCTGGTATATATTCAATATTTTACACTTATAGCACATCTCAATTTGGAGTAGCCACACTTAAAGTGCTAAATAACTGTGTGATGGCTGCCCTACTGGACAAATCAGCTCTAGATTAACCAATCTGCTCTCAAAAACAGACATAAAAACATCAACTGTTGTAACTATTGATTCATCTTTTAGATGTTATTGTAGAAATATAAACAGGAAATTGAAGGAAATTGATATAATTAAACATACCTGAAATCTTTTATTTAATACTACTTTAGAGCATAGCATTATTTGAATAACATAGTGTTAAAGTTTTAATAATAGAAGCATTCACCAATGTTTGTTATCACGTGCCTTTCACACAAAATAGGTGAACTGCTCAGGGAAGCATCTGGTCAGAATAACTTGTATGCAATGTTTTTTTAAAGCTTCTACTTGATCATTTTTAAGATAGCTAAAATTTAGTAGGAAATCATTTCCAAAACTGTGAATATCAGCATATTCTTCTGATGTATATCTTAAGATAGAGTTTCAAAAAGCCTAAACACTATCATATCTACATGGGAAAAATAAAAACTACAGTAAGACTGAAAGAATAAATGAATAAGGAGGGGGAAAGATGGCGGCAGAGTACAGGGAGCGGGATTGGCTTCCTCCAGCCCACTGGTGGGATATCTGGCTGATTTTCTGAGGAGCGGAGCAATTGCCCAGCTGTATTCCAGGAAGATTGGCGACCAGAATTGCACATAAAACTGAAAGATCAGCCAGTAGGGAGTCTGCTTCGGAGTGAAGGGGTCCCTCGGGACTCGCGGGGAGCCGGGAGGTCTGCGAATCCAGTCACAGCAGCTTCCCGGTTTGTTCCAGGATCCATGGGAGGGAGCTGGATTGGGGTGGGAGAGCCTTGGTCCCCAGCAGTCCGGAGGTTGGTGTGTTGGAAATTGAACTGAACGGGAGACCCAGGCCCGGAACTCCAAGACCAGGCGCATGCCCGGCGAAGCCAGTCAGGGGTGGCTGGGGTTGTGCCCGACTGGGTGCCCAGGCCTGCGGCTTGCAAGCACGGAATCCAGAGACAAAAGCGGTCAACAAATACAGGGGCGCGGAGCTCACTCCTGGAGGGCCTGAGACACAACCCAGCCACTGTGATTGGATACCTGCGGTGCAGACTCCCTCCATGGGAAAAAAAACAGAGGAGCGACATCGAACCCCACCAAGGGGAGACACAGACCTCACAAACTCTGACTCAGGGTGGGGGTCAGGCAGCCCAGAAGAGGTGCTGCGAACTCCTAGCAACTCAGCTGGAGGCAAGACGGCAGCTGAGAGTGCAGCCCAGGAAGAAAGCAGGAGAAGTCTGATATCTTCCCAGCCTCTTGCAGCCCTGACCGGACGCTATTGAAGCCAGCCAACAGAAGTCTTTTTTTTTTCTTCTTTCTTTTGTTTTCTCTTTCTTTCTTTGTTTGTTTTTCCCCACCCTTCTTCCTATCTGTCCTTCTATGTTTTTTTTAGTCCTTCTACCTTCCCTTCATTTGGTTTTCCTAGTTTTCTCTTATTTTTATTTCTTATTTTTTCTTATTTTTTTATTTTATGTTATTTTAGTATTATTTTTTCTTTATCTTTCTTTTTCCCTTTCTTTCGCTTTCATTTCCTTCTTTTTTTCCCTTCCCCTCTCTTCTTTATCCACAGGTGAGGCATTAAAACCTGGAATTGTGAAGAGAATAGAGTGGGACCCAGACAAGAGTCAGCCCAAAAAACAGAGGCAGTGACACAAATTTAACTTCACTGCTCCAGAGAACTTGACAGATCAATTTAAGAATCAGAGGCTAGCAAGAAGAATCCCACAAACAATGGGAAGACAAAGAAACAATCCCCAAATGAAAGAAAAGGAGGAAGCCCCAGAAAGAATGATAAATGAAACAGAGGCAAGCTAACTATCAGACATTGAGTTCAAAGCATATGTTATCAGGCAGCTCAAGAAAGTTGAGAAGCTTGATGAACTCACAGAAAACTACCAGAAACTACAGGGAAACTATAATGAACTCACTGAAAACTATGTCAACATGAAAAAGGAAATAAAAACTATTCACGAGGGCCAAGAGGAAATGAAGAATACAGTATTCGAACTGAAGAACACAATAGAAGGAATCAAAAGCAGGCTCGATTAGGCAGAGGATCAGATCAGTGAGCTGGAGGACAAGGTTGAAAAAAACACCCAAAAAGAGCAAGAACAGGAAAAGAGGCTCAGAAAGAATGAAGAGGTATTAAGGGAAATGCAGGACAACATGAAACGTAACAATATTCGTATTATAGAGATACCAGAAGGAGAGGAAGAGCAGCAAGGGATGGAAAACCTGTTTGAAAAAGTAATGATGGAAAACTTCCCTAATTGGATGAGAGAAAAAGCCACACAAATCCAAGAAATACGGAGAGTCACAATCAAAAGGAACCCGAACAGGACCACTTCAAGACACATCATCATTAAAATGGCAAAATTCCAAGACAAAGAGAGAATCCTAAAGGCAGCGAGGCAGAAGCAGGAAGTAACATACAAGGGAACCCCAATAAGATTAGCAGCTGACTTCTCAATGGAAACACTCCAAGCCAGAAGGGAATGGCAAGAAATATTCCAAGTAATGAGAACCAGAGGCCTGCAACCAAGACTACTCTACCCAGCAAGGCTCTCAAGATAGATGGCCAAATAAGGAGCTTTCCAGACAAAAGAAGTCTAAAAGAATACACCTCCACCAAACCAGCTCTGCAAGAGATCCTAAAAGGACTGATTTAAGGAAAGGAAGGGAAAGAGAGAGAGTGAGGAACACAGGTACAAAAAAAAAATGGCAATGAATAAATACCTCTCAATAATAACCTTAAACATAAATGGATTAAATGCTCCAATTAAAAGACATAGAATAGTGGAATGGATAAGAAAGCACCACCCACACATATGCTGTCTACAAGAGATCCACCTCAGGACAAAAGACTTACACAGACTGAAAGTGAAGGGCTGGAAACAAGTTTTCCAAGTAAACAGACAAGAAAAAAGAGCTGGGGTAGCAATACTCATATCAGACAAAATAGACTTCAAAAAAGGGCCATAAAGAGAGATCGAGAAGGATACTTTATAATATTCAAGGGAAGAATCCACCAAGAAGACATAAATATTGTAAATATACACACACCTAACACAGGAGCACCCAAATACATAAAGAAAATCTTGGAGGACTTCAAGAATGGCATTGATAGCAACACAATTATAGTAGGGGACTTCAACACCCCACTGTCAAAAATGGATAGATCCTCCAAACAAAATATCAGCAAAGACATTGTGGCACTGAACAATGCCCTAGAAGAAATGGATTTAATTGATATATATAGGGCCCTTCACCCCAAAGAAGCTAAATATACATTCTTTTCAAATGCACATGGAACATTTTAAAAAATAGACCATATGATAGGACACAAAACAAGCCTCAACAAATTCAAGAAAATTGAAATCATACCAAGCATTTTCTCTGACCACAAGGGACTGAAATTAGAAACCAACCCCAAGGAAATAACCCCAAAACACTCAAAATCATGGAGACTGAATAGCATGCTGTTAAACAATGAATGGGTCAAGGACGAGATTAGGGAAGAAATCAAAAAGTTCCTTGAAACAAATGAAAATGAATTGACAACAACCCAAAACTTATAGGACACAGAAAAGGCAGTCCTGAGAGGGAAGTTCATAGCAATACAGGCCTACCTAAAAAAAGCAGAAGCAGTTTACATAAACAACCTAACCCTACACCTACAAGAACTCGAGGAATAACAGCAAAGACAACCCAGAGCAAGTAGAAGGAAGGAAATAACCAAGATCAGATCAGAATTAAATGACTTAGAGACTAAAAGGACAATTCGAAGGATCAATGAATCCAGGAGCTGGTTCTTTGAAAAGATAAACAAAATCGACAAGCCTTTAAGCAGGCTCATCAAGAAAAAAAGAGAGAGGACCCAAATAAACTCAAT
>PVJI01028423.1:0-16905 GCA_004026765.1 Micronycteris hirsuta
GTGTGTTTTTCTAGGAAGTGAGTCCATTGCTTTCACCAGATTCCTTTGTTGTTGTTGCTTTATTTTCTAAGATGTCTCACACCAAGTCAAACTTTTTCTAAATATAAGTACATTTATTTTAGGCAATGTGAGTGATTTTTAAACACTATGTCTGAAATGTACATCCAAACAAATGCTTTCTTTTGCCAACAACACTTCTATTTAAATCACTTGGATTTACATTTTGAACATACCTTCATTTTCTTTCTTTTTCACAGTTTGCATTCAATAATATTTTGCATTACTTTCAGGTGTATAGCATAGTGGTTAGACAATCATATCTTTACCAAGTGTGCCTCCTGTATTTTCAGTGCCTACCTAGCACCATACATAGTTATTACAATATTATTGAATATACTTCTTCTGCTTAAATTTTCACCCAAGGACATGTTTATTGATTTTAGAGCTAGGAAGAGAGAGAGAGAGAGGAAGAGGGAGAGAAAGAAACATTGATTGATTGCCTCCTGTACACACCCCGGTCAGGGGTTGAACTCACAACCTACGCATGTGCCCCCACCAGAAATCAAACCAGCAATCCTTTGGCGCAGACGACGCTTCAGCCAATTCATCCACTCAGCCAGGGCACTGGCTGTATTTCTTACGCTGTACTTACAATCTGCGATTATTTTCTAGTTACCAATTTGTACTTCTCAATCCTTTCACCTTTTTCACCCAGGCCCACAACGCCCCTCCCATCTGGCAAACATCAGTCTGTTCTCTGCATCTACAAGTCTGTTTGTACTTTGTTTGTTTAAATTATTCTTGAGATTCCACATATAAGTGAAGTCATATGGTATTTGTCTTTCTCTGACTTATTTCACTTGGCATAATACCCTTTAGGTCCAACTATGCTGTTACAAATGATAAGCTTCATTCTTTTCTTTTATGGCCAGGTAATATCCTGTTGTATATATGCAGCATCAGTTTTTTTTTCACTCTTCTATTATTGATGGGCACTTGGGTTGTTTCCATATCTTGTGATGTAAATTATGCTGCAATGAACAAAGCGTGCCTATAGTCTTTCACATTAGTGTTTTGGGATTCTTCTGATATATACCCAGAAATGGAATTGCTGGGTCATAAGGCAGTACCATATTTAATCTTTAGAAACCTCCATATTGTTTTCTACAGTGTCTGCACCAATCTGTGTTTGTACCAAGAGTGCACGAGGGTTTCCTTTTATCCACATATTTGCCAACATTTGTTGTTTGTTGAGTTATTGATAATAGCTTTTCTGACATGTGGGAGATGATATCTTACTGAGATTTCAATTTGTGTTTCTCCGATGATTAGTGACGTTAAACTACTTTGCATATGTCTCTTGACCATCCGTCTTTATATCATCTTTGCAGAAGTGTCTTTTCAGGACTTCTGCACATTTTTTCACTGGATTATTTGGAGTTTTTTGGCATTGAGTAGTATGAGATTTTTATCGATTTTGGATACTAACCCTTTACTGAAAGTATCATTGGAGAATATCATTCTCCATTCGTTAGATTGTCTTTTGCTTTATTATTATTTTTTATACTCCCCTGAGGACGTTTTTTCATTCTGAGAGAGAGAGAGGTTGTGAGATAGAAGTATCAGTTGGTTGCCTTCTTGTATATGCCCCCATAGGGGATGAAATCTGCAGCCTGGGTATGATTCCCTGACTGGGAATCGAACCCGTGACATTTTGGTCTATGGGACAACATACCAGCCAATGAGCAACACCAGCCAGGATATCTTTTCGTTTTGTTGATGGTTTTCTTTACTGTGTAAAAACTTTTTAGTTTGGTAGTCCCATTTGTTTACTTTTTCTTTGGTTTCCCTTATCTGAGGAAATATATCAGCAAAAATATTGCTAAGAGGAATGTCAGGTATTTTACTGTCTATGTTTTCTTTGACGGGTTTTATGGTTTTGAGACTTACATTTAAGTTTTTAATACATTTGGAGTTATTTTTGTATATGGTGTAAGAAGGTAGTCTAGCTTCATCTTTTTTGCATGTATCTATAGGTCTAATTTTCCAAACACAATTTTTGAATAGACTGTATTTACCTCATTGTATGTTCTTGCCTTCTTTGTCAAATATTAACAGACCATATAGGTGTGGGTTTCTTTCTGGGCTCTCCATTCTACTCCAGTGATCTATCTGTGTGTTTTTATGCCAGTCCTGTGCTGATTCGATCAGTATAGCTGGGAAGTATAGTTTGACATGAGGTAATGTGGTATCTCCACTCTGTTCTTCTTTCCCCAGATTGCTGTGGTTATTTGGGGTCTTGTGGTTTCATATAAAATTTTGGATTATTTGTTGTAGTTCTGTGAAATGCAGCATTGGTATTTCAATAGGAACGGTAGTCAGTCTATAGATGCTTTGGGAAGTATGGACATTATAACAATATCAATTTCCCTTATCCATGAACACGGTCATTTCTATCTATTTAGATCTTCTTCAATTTCTTTCTTCAGTGTCTTATAATTTTCAGAGTACATGTCTTTTGCCTCCTTGGTGAAATTTATTTCTACATATTTTATGTAGTTTGCTGCAATTTTAAAGATTTTTTTGTTTGTTTTTTTAGAGAGAGGAGGGAGGAGAAGGAAAGGGAGAGAAACATTCATGTGTGAGAGAAACGTGGATCAGCTGCCTTTCTCACACCCCCAACTGGGACCGGGCCCACAACCCAGGCACACGCACTGACAGGGCATCAAACCGGTGATGCCCAACCAACTGAGCCACACGGGACAGGGCCGTCTGATGCGATTTTAAGTGGGATTGTTTCCTTAGTTTCACTTTCTGGTAATTCATTATTGGTGTACAAAATGCAACTGATTTCTGGACATTTATTTTGTATCCTGCTGCTTTATTGAATTCATTTATCAGTTCTGGTAATTGTGGGGTTGAAATATTTAAGGTTCTCTATATACAGTGTCATGTCATCCGCAAATAATGACAGTTTTACTTCTTAATTTCCTGCTGCTTTATTGAATTCATTTATCAGTTCTGGTAATTGTGGGGTTGAAATATTTAAGGTTCTCTATATACAGTGTCATGTCATCCGCAAATAATGACAGTTTTACTTCTTAATTTCTCATTTGGATGCCTTTTTATTTCTTCTTGTCTGAGTGGCTAAAACTTCCTGTACTTAGTTGAATAAGAGTGGGGAAAGTGGACATCCCTGTCTTGTTCCTGATCTTAAGGGAAATGCTTTTAGTTTCCCCCTATTGAGTATGATGTCAGCTGTGGGTTTGTCATATATGGCCATTATTATGTTCAGATATGTTCCCTCTATTCCCACTTTGCTGAGAGTTTTTATTGTTACTGGGTGTTGAATTTGATGCTTTGCTGTGTCTACTGATATGATCATATGTTTTTTTTTTTTTAAGATTTTATTTATTTATTTTCAGAGAAAGGAGAAGGGAGGGAGAAAGAGCAATGTATGGTTGTCTCTCACATGGCCCTCATTGGGGACCTGGCCCACAACCCAGGCATGTGCCCCGACTGGGAATCGAACCGGGACCTTCTGGTTCCCAGCTCGCGCTCAATCCACTGAGCTACACCAGCCGGGGTGATCATATGGTTTTTATACTTCCCTTTTATGTGGTGTATCACATTAATGGATTTAAGGATATCGTACCAGCCTTGCACCCCAGGAATAAATCCTACCTGATTGTGGTGTATGAGCTGTTTTTATATGTTGCCAGATTCAGTTTGCTAATATTTTTTTGAAGATGTTTGCATCTATGTCCATCAGGGATATTGGCCCATAATTTTCTCTCTGTGTGGTCCCTTCATCTGGTTTTGGAATTAGGATAATGCTGGCCTCATAAAATGAGCTTGGAAGGCTTTCTTCCTCCGGAACTTTTTTGGGAATAGTTTGAGAAGAATAGGTGTCAGTTCTTCTTTGAATGCTTGGTAAAATTCACCTGTGGAGTCATCCATTCAGGGCCTTTTGTTTGCTGCAAGTTTTTTGATCAGTGCTTCAATTACATCCGTTGCAATCGGTCCCTTCAGATTTTGTTTCTTCTTTATTGGGTTTTGGAAGATATGTATGTTTCTAGGAATTTATCCATTTCTTCCAGATTGTCCAATTTGTTGGCATATAGTTGTGTATAATATTTTCTTAAAATTCTTTGTATTTCTTTTTTTTAAAGATTTTATTTATTTATTTTAGACAAAAGGGAATGGAGGGAGAAAGAGATGGGGAGAAACATCAATGTGTGGTTGCATCTCATGTGGCCCCCCCTGGGGACCTGGCTGCAACCAAGGCATGTGCCCTGACTGGGAATCGAACCGGCAACCCTTTGGTTTGCAGCCCGCACTCAATCCACTGAGCTACACCAGCCAGGGCTTAATTCTTTGTATTTCTGTGGTTTCAGTTTTTACTCCTCTTTCATTTCTGACTCTGTGTATTTGGGTCCTCTCTTTATGTTTCTTGATGAGTCTGGTTTGTTTGTCTTGTCATAGAACCAGCTCTTGGTTTCATCGCTCTTCTGTGTGGTTATTTTTAGACTCTATTTCATTATTTCTGCTTTGATCTTTATGATTTTCTTTCTTCTACTCACTTTGGGCTTTGGTTGTTGTTCTTTTCTAGTTCCTTTAAGTGTAAGATTAGATTGTTTGAGATTTTTCTTATTACTTGATGTAGGCCTATAAAGCTACAACTTTCTGTTTTAGGCCCGCTCTCACTGTGTCTTACAGATTTAGGGTGGTTGTGCTCCCATTTGTCTCAATCTTTTGATTTCTTCCTGATCACATTGTTAAACCATTCATTGTTTAGTGACATGTTATTGAGCCTCCATGCGTTTGAGTGTTTTCAGTTTTTTTTTCTTTTAATTGATTTCTAGTTGCATAGCATTGTGGTCAGAGAAGATGCTTCAGATTCTTTTCACCTTCTTTAATTTATTAAGACTTGTTGTGTTTCCTAGCACCTGTTCTATCCTAGGAAATGTTCCATGTGCACTTGAGAAGGATGTATATTCCCCTGCTTTGGGGTAAAATGCTCTAATATCAGTTAAATCCATCTGGTCTAGTGTGTCCTTTAGGGCCGCTGTTTCCTCGTTGATTTTCTGTCTGGAAGATGTATCCGTTGATGTCAGTGGGCTGTAAAAATCCTCTACTATGACAGTATTACTGTCGATCTCTCCCTTTGTGTACATCAAGATTTGCTTTATATATTTAGGTGCTTCAGTGTTGGGTGTGTGAATGTTTACAAGGGTTATGTCCTGTTGTTGGATTGATCCCTTTAGTATTATGTAGTGTGCTTCTTTGTTTCTTATTACAGCCTTTGTTTTTAAACTCTATATTGTCAGATATAAGTATTGCTTTCCCAGTGTTTTTTATTTGCATGAAATATTTTTCCATCCCTTTACTTTCAGTCTGTGTGTGTCTTTCCTTCTGAGGAAGGTCTCCTGTAGACAACATACATATGGCTCTTGTTTTCTCATCGATTCAGCTACCCTGTCTTTTGATTGGAGCATGTAAGCCATTTACATTTGAACTGATTATTGATAGGTATGAATTTATTGTCATTTTTTCTTTATAACTATGATCTTCTTTTACTTTCTTTCTTCCTCTTCAAGAAGTCCTTTTTAACATTTTCATCATTTTCTAAAAACTATCCAAGAGATTACAGTCTGCTACTCTGGGGCTTTGCTGAAAAGCAAGCAATTAAGGGAAGTAAGGATGCCCTCTGGTAACCACTGCTGCTTCTCCTTTCTCATTTGCCCCCTCCTCAGCTGTAGGTGTCTCCTCCAAAGAAATACACAAAGAAAGAAATTTGAATCTGAGACTTGGTGCCAGATAAATTGGACACTGCTGGAGGAGGGCAATGGCTACTGCCTTCAGTAGTGCGGTCCAGGCCTCCTTGAATCTGGGCTCCATGTTTGTAGAGTATGATAACGACTCTGAAGTCTTCCGTCAGCGCTTCAGGCAGTTCCAGTACAAAGAAGCGACAGGGCCTCGTGAAGTTTTCAACAAACTCCGGGAGCTTTGCGATAAATGGCTGAAGCCAAAGATGCGTTCTAAGGAACAAATGGTGGAGCTTCTAGTGTTGGAGCAATACGTGAAAATTATGCCCCGTGAGCTAGAGACCTCAGTGACAGATCAATGCCCAGAGGCTACAGAAAGTTTTGTGTCACTATTAGAAGAATTAGAATTAGAGACCGAACTGGAGACACCAGGGCCACAGGTGAGAAAAGAATTTGGAGTGTTGGTAATTAAACTAAAAAGGTATCGGAGGCAAGTGGGATTGGATGAGACATTTGTCTCTGTGCCATTATTCAATTCCAGGATTTCTCCACAGTCCTTTTCATGCCACTCTTCTGCTGGAAAAAACATACGGGTCAGTGGTTTTCAGCCTCATCATACCCAATCCCCCTTCTGTAACAAATATTCTCTAAGGTCCCAGTAAATGTACTTAAGTGAAATTCATAGTTAACATAACCTACCTACAATCATTCCTCAAAAACACCAATATTATGCTCTAGTGTCTGCAGACCAGATCTGGCCACAACCTGTTTTGTATACCCTGTGAGCTACTAACGGCTTTGAAGTGTTGAAGCATTGTTAAATAGAAAAGAGGAAGAAGGAGAAAAAGTCTGAATGTGGCACAAAAAGCATCAAATATTTACTATCTGGCTCTTTACAAAGAAAGTTGTCCAACTTTGAGTCAACTAGAGTCTAGAAGGAATTTAAAGGAAAAGGAACATAGTTCATTATAAAGTACAAAGCATTTCAGCGTGCACATGTCTGGATCTGAGTGCAGCACAAGGCCTCATGAAATTGTCAGATGCTTGCCTCTCTGCATAGACTCACTGTGAAGATGGCAGTCTGTGTTTCAGACTGATGCAGCTCGAACACTAATAGCAGTGTTGCTGTTGGTCATGTGATTTTCCAAAGTGGCAAACAACTCTTGGTGAATCTGAACAATTGCTAGTATCGTATTTCTTTAAAAATTAAAAATTAAACTACAGTTAACACTCAGTATTATTCTGTATTAGTTTCAGGTGTACAGCACAGTGGTTAGACAATCATATATTGTACTTTACGGAGTATTCCCTCTCATCTTCCCAGTACTCACTTGGTACCGTTCAGTTATTAAAATCTTAATGACTGTATTTCCTATACTGTCCTTTACATCAACATGACTTAGATTTCCAAAGTATTGCTTCCCTAGAAAAGTCGAGTCAAGCTAAAATTGCAAAAACATGTTGTGATTATATGACCAACCAAGGTGAGGCTCTTGACAGGTTCTTTTACCTATGTGAATACTTGAGGGGGGCACTCCAAATTTGGTAGGGACCCGGAGAAGTTCTGCACTGTTCATTAGCTATACTCCCATCTCTGCCCACTAAATTCTGATAGCCAGCACCTGCTATCATATCCAAAACACCTCCTGGGGGTGGTGGCCCTGCCCTCTGTTCAGAAGCACTGAGTAAAGCCTGTTTGAGGCATGTGATAGCTGAGCACAGGGCAGCATCTTTGGAGAAGGGAGAAAGTAGTTCTGGTTGGGCATTAGGAGCACTGGAGTCTTGTGTGTTGATGGGGCTCTGCAGTTAGCCCGCATGAGCAGGACTCTTCCAAAGTTTGCTGCCTCTAGGATGGAATGCGTTTATGCTTTCCCTTCCTTGCTGTGTCTCCTTGTTTGGCTTACTACATGAGGTGTTCTCTTCATGTGGTGTAATCCTGCATTGCCGGCATGGTAGGCACAGCCAAGGGTGGCACCTGAGCACTAGAAATGTGGCTAGACCAAATTGGGATATGCTGTTAAGTATAAAATGCACACCACATCCAGAAGACTTAGGCTGAAGAAGAAAGTAGGTGAAATATCGTATTAATAATTGTTTATACTGGTTGCATTATGAAATTATGGTATTTTCAATATATTGGGTTCAATACTGCATGTTATTAAGATTGACTTTACCTATTTCTTTTACTTTTCACATGGATACCGGAAAACTTAAAATGACTTGGGTGGCTTGCATTATATTCCTACTGGGCCCTGCTGGTCTGGTGTTTAGAATGATGGGTTCTGGCATTTTCCCCAGATCAATAGGCAGGAGATGCTCTTGGAAGACCCAGCAGCAGTTGGAATGTCAGAAGAGCTACCAGACACCTACCTGGAGACACTCTCACCCCAAGCAATGGGACCTGTCCCTGAGGTCCCAGTGGCAGAGGCGCAGATCCCACAGGAAGGGCTGCAGGAGCTGAGCGGTGGTGCCGCTGGGGAAGGCCAGGTCTTTCTGGACCCTGGTAAGGCAAGAGTTTTATTTCCTTTCCTTGATTTCTATTTTGAGTGCTCAGGAGCTCTACAGTGTTGTGGTTGGATAGAAGTGCTGAATACCAGATGAAAATGGATCTCTCTGATAAAGAGCAGAAGGAAATGTCTCTTGAGGAATGGCTGTCCACAAAGCACACCAGATAGAGAAGGGTTCAGAATCCCTTCAGCTGATGAACCTGCTCAGGAAGGAGGCTTTGACCATTATACAGGAAGTGGAGGAGTGTTTGGGGGTTATGAATCCACATTAATTTCCCCAGCACATTTTTTATCAATGGAATCTGTGGTGATGTGGGTCCCAAGGGCCTCAGTTGCTCTTATGGCATAAGAGCCACATTCACACATGCTACCTTATCACTATAGATCCTTTAAGAGGGTGTAATTGCCTGCCACAGTGAAGCAAATGTGTATCTAATCCATAAAAACCTAGACCGGTGTTTCTCCAAGGGTAGTAAGTGGATTTTCTCTGTAGCAGGATCACCTGGGGTACGTTTTTAACAAGGTGTCCAGGTGAGTTCTGCACATACTACTGTTCTAGAACCACTGCTCCAGACAATGTAGGAGTTAGTCCAGGGGAAGAAAGGCTCGTTGAAGTTCATGGAAGTCTCGAGGGTGGTCGAGGACTTTCCAGGATTGTTTAGAGGGAGAAAGCACAAGGTTCTCTGGGCATACCCTGAGAGATATCACATTAGAAAAAACGATTATACTGCATATGAATTCAAAAAAATGTTAAATATTCAGATACCTTTCCTGGTTCCTTGGTTTCCCATATCCTAAGTGCATGAGAATGGATATGCTAGACACTAGGACCCATTTGCTCTTGAGGCCAATAGAAATCTACCTCCGGTATTTACTTACCTCTGGTTTGCCCCCCTCTCCTGTGGTCTCCATTCCAAGTGCCATCTCTCCTCTCCAGGGGTCTGGCACACAGTGGGGAATTGTACATGTGAGAGTCCACCCTCTCCTTGGAAAGGATGGCTTTGTCCACTCTAGGCCTAATAACAATAGGACCATATGTTATCTGTGCAGCACCCCCCTCCATGGAATTCATGTCATAACCTCACAGTATGGTTGTTGGGTCACAAATTTTTCTCCCTTTCTGCATGTGTTCAATTGGTCTAGGTACCAAATTTTGTAGCTTGCTCTAGCAAGTTTTGGGCATGTGGAAGACATGTATTCTGTCTCACTTTTTAACAGAGGTGAGCAGGAGAAAAAAGCCCAAAAGGACATATGTTTATCCATTAAGGTCAAAGCCAAACTATGTAAAATGTTGTCATTTACATCCAGTCTCTACCTTACCTATATCCCTGATCTGTTAACAAGTTTTAAAACATCTGTATTTCTGTGTGTATGCGTGCAACAAGGGGCAGATCCTAGCCAGTCGTGTTGAGTTACCAATCTTTCTGCATATGAGTTCCCATTACCTGTGTGAATTTGCTCCTCTTACCAAGAGTGCCAGGTACAAAGATCACATATGATGCTGAGCAGCACTATTGCTCTTGATTTGAATACTTTAGTCTCTCTTTTTTAATTATTTAATTAATTAGAGGGGAAGGGAGGGAGACAGAGAGGGAGAGAAACAGCAATGTATGGTTGCTCCTCACATGGCCCTCACTGGGGACCAACCCAGGCATGTGCCCTGACTGGGAATCGAACCGGGACCCTTTGGTTCCCAGCTCACGCTCAATCCACTGAGCTACATCAGCCAGGTGAATACTTTAGTCTCTTAAGCACAGGAAAGTCCAGTATATTTAACAAGGGAGAGATAGAATGATGTATCAAGTGAAATATATCAGTTAGGAGGAAAGGGAAACTACCCATTTCTGATCAGTGTTTAAAGTGATATAACATCCTTTGTCCTGCTGACTGGGAGGTCTTTATGTCTACCTCGTGGTCACCAAAGTCTCTTCCTTCTTACCACTTGTGGAGGGTGGAAGGATCTGTGGGCTGATGTAGTAGCGAGATATGACCAGGAGCGGGCAATAGCACACTCATGCTTTGTTGAGCTACTCTTTGTCAGGTGTGCTTGTGAGGCAAGTTAGGGGTCAGAAGGGGAGGGGCACAAGGGAACTCTCCAGGGAGTAAGGGCTCAGAGAGAGGGCTTACCTGTCTAGGTGATATAGCCCAGGAGCACACTGTGAGTCTATTAGTCAGAGAATTCCAAAGGGCAGTGGCAGCTTGGAATCACATAACCACAAGGCTCCATCTTTTCAATGGCTAGCAGTTGTGGGGTGATATTTGCTGGACTATGCAGGGAAGGGTTGCTCTAAATGGCTAAACTCTGCTTCTGGGGCTAATTTTTAAAAAAGTAGATGTGAGAGAATTTGAGGTTGGCACTTGCAGGTTTTTCGGTCAGAAGTCCCAGCTGGGAGTGAAGAACCGAACAACCTAGGGCCCAGTACAAAGAGGGCTCGTTCACACCCTTAGGCTCATTTCCAGAACAACCTCTCAGGTGGCTACTGTGGCATTTGAGGGCAAAGAGAAAGCGCTGCCAACAGAAGTAGGCATAGAGGCATGACTTCTGACTGACATTCAATGTTGACCAAACTACCCTGGGGCCAAGCTATAAAGGATGCACAGTGAGCATCCTTCCAGAGAGAGGCATGTGTCAGCAGGACGAATTTCTAGGTTAGGAACACTTGGTTAGCGGGCATGTACATTTAAAACTTTAAGAGATATGGTCGAATGTCCTCCAGAATTACTGTACCGATTTGCCTTCCCATTCCAGCATAAGAGTGCCTGTGTCTGCTCGCCTTCACACATGGACTTGCTTTGTGATGAGTGCCATGGCTGTTTTCCCCATGTTGGCAGACAGAAGGGGGGCTGATATCTGTGAAAATCTTTTTAATCAGTGTCCAGTTCATTCCGCATTTGCGATAGTTTTTCAGTGACTGCATGAGCAGAAGGTGGGAACTGAGGTCAGAAGGGTGGCAGAAAGGTCAAAGGGGGATGGTTAGTGGCCTTAGCTGACATGGCTGTGAGCATAGGTTGGGGAATGCAAATTAGTGATCATGGCCGGAGGAGGGCTCTAAGCGTGCAGAAGGTGGAGGCTGAGCACACCTGAGCCACAAGGATCTGAAAGTGACACAGGAGGGAGGTGGGTGGGGGTAGGGTTGGTAGACAGTTAAGAAGTACATGAGGTGAATATGCAGCAAGGAGCTCAAGTCTGGGCCAGCCTCTTTGAAAGCCAGCACCAGGAAGTACTATGCTGGGGCGAGTAAGTAAGGTGACAGTTCTCAGTCTTCTTTGGTTGGTGCTGCACAGAAAGGTGCAGCTGGACTGATGGTAAGTCCATGAAGCTTAGCTGCCTGGTGATACTCCTGGCCTTGTCTCATGGGTGCTAGATTCTGTCTCTGGGGCTGCTTCAGTCCTTGACTAGTCACCTCTTTAGCTCCCTTTCACCCAAAGGGCAGGTATCTGGGTTGTTTTTTAAAGATTTTTTTATTTATTTATTTTCAGAGAGAGGAGAAGGGAGGGAGGAAGAGCAATGTATGGTTGCCTCTCACATGGCCCTCACTGGGGACCCGGCCCGCAACCCAGGTATGTGCCCCGACTGGGAATCGAACCGGAACCCTCTGGTTCCCAGCCCGCGCTCAATCTACTGAGCTACACCAGCCAGGCCAGTTATCTGGGTTGTTTTAATGGTGACCTGTGATGAAGTCTAATGCGTGAAGAATATCAAGTCTATGATCTATGTATGGGATTGGAACCCCCATAGGAACTCATCCTTTAATTCTGAACTTATTTTCACATCTCTCTTATGGGGGGATTCAGGGCTTCCAGGTTTCTTCCACCCTAAGGCTGTGCCGCTGTCCACCCACCACCTTTGCCGTAGCTTGCACTTCCACTTGATGGCAGCTTTCCTCTGATCCGTGACATCCAGTTTTATTTGTCCCTCTCATCCTAACCTTACTTTTGAAATGCAGGCGTAAACAAAAT
Source organism: Micronycteris hirsuta (assembly GCA_004026765.1). Classification (NCBI taxonomy): domain Eukaryota; kingdom Metazoa; phylum Chordata; class Mammalia; order Chiroptera; family Phyllostomidae; genus Micronycteris; species Micronycteris hirsuta. The sequence continues at coordinate 12,236 of PVJI01028423.1, forward strand.
GAACAGTTGTATTTAAAATCACTTCATTGGAAATGTCTGGCCCTTTTAAAATGAGAATAGGAAATACGGTGTTTTAGTCGACTTCCTATGCTTTGGTGTAATGTCCTGAAAGTTAAATTTTCCTTCAGATCAACATTAGCCACACTAACTTGCTAATGTCATTTTACTAATTCCAGTATTTAAGCATTGCCCTGTATTTCCATCTGAAATGAGCCATTTCCAACCCACACTTTACTACAGACCAGGAAACTGGGCCAGAGGTGAGGTAGGGGTGTGCAAAGAGGGTGGAGACACAGCAGGTCTCACTGAGGAGAGGGGTGGTAGGATACAGGGGGACTTCTGGTTTTTTAGATTGACAGTGAGAAACACTGTTTGATGATGATTTCGGTTAGTTTCAAGAGAATCTACTTCTACACTTCAGCTGAAACAAACACATACAGGTTACATTTTTTTTGCCTGTTACTTACCCACTTCAGTTGTCATCATAATTGGAGTATTTCTTACTAAATTACTCCAGTAACCAGTTTCCTAACCCCTACTTTGGCCTGTCTCACTTTTACTTGGAAGTCACTTAGACCTTGTTTCTCAGTTTTAATATGCCAGCACTGTAGGAACACTGACTCCATGCTCTGGCCCTCACCTACACAACTCCATTCTCAAAACTACAGTGGAACACATTCAGTGTACTGACTCCACACCAGAATTGATTCGCCTTCCTTCCATAGACTGGATGACAGCTTTGAGTTGAACACAATAGGATCTCCCCCACCTCCAATTTGGGTTTTGTTCTTATCTTGAAAAACGGAAAAAAAACACAACAAAAATGATTTGTCAGAGGCTCCTGGTGAAGCAATGCTGACAATGTAGTAGGCAAATATTGAGAGGCCACATGTCCAAGACAGAGACATACTCTGCATAAACCTGTGTTGACTCAAAACTATGCTTCCTCCCATCTCTCCTCTGGCCAGCATATCCACCACCACAGCCTGACCCCATAGAGCCCTGGATGAAGGAACTACAGGACTGCATGGAAGTGGAACAACAATTGCAGTGCCTTGACTTCAAGATAGGTAGGTGAGCGTTCATGTGATGCTTGGAAAAAACTAAAGAAATTTCCATGCTTACTCCCAGTGTAAAGAGGTTTTGGACGGCACTTGGTGTTTTTATCTTCCCACTAGCTTTAAACATAACTTCTCAGTCCCTACCTATCCATTCCCCTTGGAACATAGTGAGATCTGCAATTTCTATTCATGCTCTCCATTTTTATATTGGAGAGTAATGTGTGAAAGCAGAAAAAACTGGAGAATATGTATCCATTTTCTGTTTCTTCAGACGGAAATGTACTTCTTGGTCCCAGTTTTCTAGAAGACTTGGAACACCCAACGAATCAACTGGAAAATCCCGCAGAGCAGCTACCCAGAGAGTACACATTGCTTGTGTATGATCAGAACCCCTTTCCAGAAGAAAGAGCTGAGATATCCAACCAGGAAGAACCTCTCAGCCCCACAGCCCATGAGCAAAACGACGCCCAAAAGAGCCCATACCAATGTACTCACTGTGGGAAAGAATTTCTTTCCAATAAGGTACTTAATGGGCACCTGAAAATTCATGCAGGATATCTCCCTCATGAGTGCTTTGAATGTGGGAAAAGATTCCTTCGTAAGTCCAACCTAGAAAGGCATCTTCGAGTTCACACAAGGGAGGCGCCCTATAAATGCAATAGGTGTCAGAAGCATTTCAGTCAGTTGACACACCTCACACAACACCAGAAAACCTCTTCTGGTCAAGAACTATACATTTGCCCTGAGTGTAGTGAGCGTTTCTGCAATAGAAGAGGTTTTACACACCACCTAAAAATCCACACAGATGGAAGACCTTTTAAATGTCACAGTTGTGGAAAAACATTTAATCGACAAAGAGACCTTAGCATGCACTGTATAGCACACACTGAAGAGAGACCATTTATGTGTGAGTATTGTGGGAAAAACTATAGACATAAGTCAAGCCTTGTTTTTCATTTGAAAAACCATTCAGGGGAGAAGCCATAGAAGTGCAGTCATTGTTTTACAAGCTTCATAAAGAAAGCACGCTTTAATATGAACCAAGCTGCTCAATTTAGAGAAGAATTCTTTGATCATTTGTTGGGGAAACCACTTTCTACACAAATTGACAAAAACCTATCAAAGTTTTAACCTTCATTAATCTGTCTTGGAAGACAGTTTTGTTTGAGCTTATTCCTAAGAACAGCTTTGTGTTTGCTGTGCTTAAAATCCATCTTCCAAGGCATATAAATTCTAGAGTATTTATTCACTGACTCTTGTCACTGTCTCAGATATGATTATGTCTGCACAGTAAAGTCTTGTTTAATCCTTATGATGAAAATGTCTTTGTCCCAGGTCAACAACAGCACAGGTGTTAGTAAGGAACATATACATGTTGGCATTCCTTTCAGGTCTAGGGTCAGTAATCCAATACATGGGGATGTTCCCAGTTGACCTGTATGTATGCAATATTTTAGTCCTGTGGAAATGGAAATGCTGTCCCTGTTTGATTGCCACTGAGTAGTAGTTGGAGCGACATGCACATGATTCCCTGTTGGTGCCAACAAGCACTTCCCTTGACTCCCTCTTACGCCACATGCCAAAATCTCCTGTGCACGCACTGTTATATTTATACATCATTTGAGCCTTGAACGCAGTCTGTTTTTAACATGTGGAGCACTTCCCAAAGATAGGGACCAGGGGAAACGTCCAACTCAGAGCATACTGTGAGGGGCAGAGAACAGTACCCACCACAACGGTACTAGAAAGAGTGAGTAGATTAGATAAACGTGGAGACCCTACCTGGAGTGAACTTCCAGGAAATACTGTATTTTCTTTTTGTTCTTTGAAATGATGAAAGCATTGAAGGCCACCAACTTTAAGTCTAACTTTAGTCATCTCCCCAAAATTGTATGCAATGTCGTTACTTGTTATTTTGCTATTGTTTGCTATTGCAGTTTCTATTTTATTTTCTTTCTGCCACAAGAGTCGGATATTGTCAACAATTTTCTGTCAAGTTTTGTTTCTATTGCAAATTTATTAATAAATGTGGTCCATTCTAGTTTTGCTTTGAAGTTTATTTACATGTCCTTGAAGACTTATGTCCTATGACTGTAGAGACTAACGGTTCCATTTGTAGGGTACACCCTAGGAGAGGAGTGGTTGTGTCAACAGTTTATAGCCATTCACCTTCTCTAGAAACTGCCAAAACGTGTGACACACACCTTTTCCCACTTCTTGGCTTGTGGTTTCACTCACTAATTGGTGTCCCCGATGAAGAGAATTTCCCAGGCGTTACGTAGTTCAACTTATCGTTTCCTCCCCCTCTACTATTAGTGCTGTTTGAATCCTGGTGAAGAAGTTTTGTCTACCCCAGATCGTGAACATATTTTCTACATGTTCATTTGAAAGTTCTATTATTTTACCTTACACACTCAGAGCACATTTCACTGGAGATGATTTCTTTTACAAATGGTATGAGATAAAGTTCAAGGAAATGATATTTTATCCTCAGCCATTGAGTCTTAGTAAAAACTCAGATGGTAAGAGAATGTTTTTACCAGCCTGTACATGGAATTGAGCAAGTGTGTTATGAACAGCATCCCAGGCAAAGGGATGTCTCATGCAAAGTTCTGAGGAGAGGAGCACAAGTGGCTGTAGGGAAAGCAGAGTGCTAGGCAGAGACCAGGTAATGAATGGAGGGTGTAGTAATTCACCTGATAGAGTTGGAACCTCATCCCGCAGTCAATGGGAAACCATCACTCTAGTTGAGAAGTACTGGTGAGATGTGCATTTCATAAAGCCCACTCTGGCCCCTGGATGGCGATTAGGGAAGACAAGATGGGAGACAGGAAGACCAGTGAGGAGGCTGCTGCAGATGAGAGAGAGAGAGGGTTGAGGTAAGGACAGTGGTGTGCAGATGAAACAGAAGGGAAGGATTATTTGAAGGGAGGGAATTAGGAAGGAGAATCCACAGGCTCCGATGACTAACTGGATAGGAGGAGTGTGACAGACAGATCTGCGTCCTGAACGCCTGGAGTCGGGAGCAGGGGCAGCAGACCATGAAAAGGGAACGAGAGCTCTCTTGGCCAGTAGGTCCATGGTCACCCATTGAAACTCCTAGACGTTTCAGTCCTATCTTCCACTCAGTCTGTTCTAGACTCTCCTGCCCACAGCGATTCACTCCTTTAATAATCTTTGGGGGTCTATTATGTTCCAGAGAACATTACAGGTATTGGGGATGGCAGAGTCCCAGTGCTTGGGAAAATCACAGGTGAATAAGACAAGACTAAAAGTTAAGCAGAAAAATTCTACCCCGAGGTGGTAAGAACAGTCACAAAAAGATATGTATAAATCAACCTCAGAGGAAGGTGGTCAAAAGGTATAAACTTCCAGTTGTAAGATTAATAAGTACAGGGGAGGCCATGTACAACATGATGACAGTAGTTACCACTGCTGTATGATATCAGTAAGTAGGAAAGTTGTTAAGAAAGTGCATTCTCGGAGTGCTCATCACAAGGAAACAATTTTTTCTTTCCCTTATGTTCTTTCTTTTTATTGTGTCTGTATGAGATGACAGATGTTAGCTGAACCTATTGTGGTCATCATTTTACAATATATATAAATCAC